>JAQFZO010000332.1:0-27537 GCA_034695885.1 Geophilus flavus
CTTTTGAATTTTTTAATAAAAATCATGATTTTTTAATTTTTTAATAAAAATTATGATTTTTTAATTTTTAAATAAAAATCATGATTTTTGTATTTTTAAATAAAAATCATGATTTTTGAATTTTTAAATAAAAATCATGATTTTTAAATTTTTAAATAAAAATCATGATTTTTGAATTTTTAAATAAAAATTATGATTTTTTCCAACCTGTCATTCACATGCAAATTGTCTTTAAACAGTGTTCATGCATAAATACCGCATGAACCCACCCACTGGTACCAATTTACCTGTGTCCACGGTTGTGTTTGATATGGAAAAACCGGATAATTGATGTACGGATTCGTCTCAGATAGTGGCGGTTGTGGGGGCGACGGAGGTCTTTCGATCGGTGATGGTGGTTGTGGGGGCAACGGTGGTTTTTCTACCGGTGATGGTGGTTGAGGGGGCAATGGAGGTTTTTCGACTGGCAATGGCAACGGTGGCAAATCCGTCGGAGTTACAACATCGTCTACGGACGAATCAGTGGACGAATCAGTGGAATAAGCGTGTAGAACTTGCCGCCAAATGTCCTTGAACAATTCCAAAGAAACGTCTTCAACAAACATGTCCCACCATTTCGTGTGTCTCGCTTTACGTCCGTGCCAATCGAGGATTTCAAATTTCGCTATATTTGCCGCCAAATGCATCAAGGCGATGGCCACAATCTCGGGCTCCCATTGGAGGCACAGAGTCGTGTTTAAACTGTCGTTAACGAACGTCCACGCTCTTTGCAACATGTCTTGTAGTTTTTCTCTGTCACCTTTCAATCGTTGAGTGTATTTTAATAAAAAACGATACGGATGTTCGATTTTCAGGTCGAATTTGATGGTTTTCAGCACTATTTTCTCCAATGACTTCACTTCTCCCTAAAATTAAAACATTTGTTTGGAAAATATAAATTTTTTGGAATTTTTTTGAAATGAAAAAAAATTTTGGGGATTTTTTTCTAATAAAAAAATTTTTTTTTTAATTTTTTTTTAATTTTTTAAAATTATTTTTATTTTTTTGAAAATTTTTTAATGTTTCAAAAAATTGATTTTAGTAAAAAAAAAATATTTTTGCATTTTTTTAATGCTTTAAAAAAATTTTTTTTGCTTTCTTACGATCGGATCGATCCCAAATTGCTGAAATTCCCATTCGGTTAAATGTGATCGAGCGGCAACGACTACTTGTTGGCATTTTTTCGGAGTTTCTTCAACTTTTCCTGCCAGAAACAGACAACAGGCAGCGGTAGGCTGAATTGAAGAAATTAAAAATATGATTAACTCGTGTAAACAACTAAAAGTGGTTAGGAAATTGTATTTTATATCTTACATAACGCGGGAAATCTGCGAACGAGCGAAACATGTAGAATCGTTGAAAGTAAACTGTTGCGGTTGCTATGGTTTCGTTTAATCTGAAAATATGAGGAAATGCAAGTGACTAGATGTGATGTTGTTATTTGTGTTTGTTTTGATCTTACTGTAATCCCATCGATAAACTCGTTTTGATAATTAAAGTGGCTCCTTGTCGTCGGTATCTCGCTTCTTTTTCGGAACTGACTCCGTGTCTGAACGACGGAGTGTCTTTTAATTTATTTTTATCGAAATACCAATGAGGTAATTGTAATTCCGGTGTCGACATCTCTGTGGATCGCATCGTGTGAACCGTGAATCGTGATGGCAATTTTTTTATAAATAATATCGTTCGACAACTTCAGTTTTCTTATGTGACATATGACAAAACACAGACCGAAAGACCCAAAGACCCACGCCGATGACGCCGCTACTTGTATCATAACTCCATGCAGCATAAAGATGGCGGATTTCGCCTAAATTTGCCACTAGCCGGCGCTGCCACCACTCCAAAATACCCAACCAATGCATGTAAAACCGCCATCTTTAAATTATCACTTTTTTTGGCGAGTGAGTCAGTCTTCTCAGCTCACAACTGGTGGTTATGCTTGGGTGAATCGATCACGTGGCCTGGCTTGACCAATAGGATTTTCAGAATGTATTTTGGTTTTTTATCAGCTGCTAGCCACAGACGGCAGCACTTCGATATTTTGACTGAGTTTTGTTTGAACATTTTTAGCTGTAATTTTATCACCGTAAGCCTGTAAAAGTGTTTTTATGTCGTGAATAGCCAATAATAATAAAACATTCATCAAATTTGGCCTTTATCTTATATGTCTGTACAATTTGGGATTGGGAGTGATTATACTGGTGGATGAATATCATAAACAACAAAATCCTAGAACTACTTTTTTATGACGTCATAAATTCCCGTAATGTTTCTTCTAGGATTATTTTTTTTGTGACGTTACAAAAATCCTGTAATATTTTTTCTATGATTATTTTTTGTGACGTTACGGAAAAGTAGTTCTAGGATTTTGTTGCTTATAATATTCATCCACCAAAAATTTTTACTGACGCAAAAGACCAAATTTGATAATTTATTATTGGCTGTTCATGGCATAAAAACACATAGTGTGTGTTAAACAATTAATTTGTGGTGATTTACATTCCTAGTACCATGTTTGGAGGGTCTTATTGAGCGTTCCCATTGTCAGTTTAATTTTATAAATTGAAATAGGGTAAACAAATCAATTTATTGCATGCGACCCAATAATTTTGCAATCATTAAATGTCACCTTGAACTACGTATACGCAAACAAGACTGTTTCATTTGTCTACACTATTATTGTATGTTTATTTTACTTCCGTATATTTGAAAAACAGTCGCATAAAAACATATTGCTCTTGTTTTGCAAAAATGACCTTTCTGATACTGCTGACTTTAGGAATTTTTGGTGGGTTACAATGTAATTGTGACAAATCACTAGAGCACAGACACCTCAATCCTTTTAAGTTTGTCGATGACATTAAAAAGGACAGCGAACTTTACAAAATCGCTACTTCTCACATGGTAAGTGGAAATTTACATAAATTGATTTTCCTTATGGAATTTTTTTCTTCAAAAATTAAAAATAAATTTAAAAAAATTTTTAAAAACTTCTTTTTAGGATGTTAGAATTAGAAGTTTTGGATATTCATCAGTTTATCATAAAGTAACTACAAATGATGGCTACATTCTTACCATTGCTAGAATGGAAAATAACAGAAAGGAAGAAAATCCACCCGTGTTGGTTTTAGGTGGAATAAGTTCATCATCAGAAGTATTTGCAATAAGCAACAACAGTCTAGGTATGGTAAGGTGTAGAAAAGTGTCTCATAATGTTTGTCAGTTGATCGAACACTTGTTTACTATGTGCTTTCGATGACCAATTTGTTTTTCATTTTAAATTTATATTTATCCCAACAATAACAATAACAATTTATATTAATCAATAAATAAAACATGGACATTGATTTACAACAATTTTTAATATAGAGCAATGGAATTTTCTGAGGATTATTTTGTAAAATAACAATTAGGCCTAATAAGAATAGTCAACAATTAATAAAAACAAGATAATCTTCTAAAAATAATCCTGTCATATAAACATATAATAAAGGGGCAATCTGCAATGTTGCACCGTCAACGGTGTTTAATTCACCTTAATGGTAGATTTAAGTACCTTCGATGATGCGATATTGCCAATTGCGCCTATTTATGTAAAATCATGGTCACCAAGAATGTTCATCCTCAATTGCTATTATTTCAAGGGAGAAAGAGGGAACAAATTTACTTGAGCACACAAGCAGGCAAATAAATCACAAAATAAATAAATTTATTTCTTCCCCTCCCTTGAAATAGCACACTCCCCTCCCAAAATTGTGCATGAACATTTTGGGTGACCATGATTGTACCTTTAAGATGTATAAATTTACCTTTATTTTTTAGAGTGTATAGTGGGTTTGTGCATGACATTTTTTTCTTGTGGTTTCTGATTTCAAATTGATATGCGGAAACATTTGAAATGATGCGTGCGTAGGTTTTACTTCCCTTAGAATTCCTCATGATATGATATAATTATGCATGGTTATGACGTGTATAGCACGTGATTTGTGCCAAGAGTTTTTATTTTTAAAGAAAAACAAAAACAATAATGTTTGCATGATGGAGTTTTTTGACAACAATAATGAACAATAATACTCAATACCGTAATTAATTAACAAAAACAAAATAATCTTCAAAAAATCCTGTCCAGGAAACACAAGCTTATACTGTTTCCGCAACAGGATTTTTTTCCGCCAGATGGCGCACATCACAAGAGACACGTGCATAATGACAATACAGTTTACGTATTTCGTACGGTGCAACATGTCCTGAAAGGTTTCCATTATACTCATGTAACGTCATTGAATTTGTGGCCTGGACAGACCTCCATGGGGTTCTCTTTAGGCCAAGAAATTTGTTATATAACTTCAGTTTCAAAGTGTTTGTTCATGTTTTTTTCTCCCTGAACCTATATCGTTTTGTCGCACTTACATTTCTTTTTTGATTCAGGTCTGTTGCAGGCAAGATATCGCCTTAAAAACTTAGGTGTAGCCATTATTTACCTTCCTGATTATCGTAGTGAAGGTTTTATTGCAATAATTCTCGTAGTTTTAAAAATAATCAAAAATTCACCCTGAACCTATCATTTTGTCGCGGACTGTATTTATTACCGCAGTAGTCACTTAATACATGTGTTGAAATGAAATTAGAATACTAAAAATCTGTGGCATAAAAATGGAATATTCTATTTCTTCAGCCATAGACAAATTTTGGTCAATTTCTAATCACTCAAATTTTTTCATAAATATGTATTCACCAACATCTTAGCATCAACAATACCAAACCGTCCCCAATACACAACCCCAACAAACCCCACCTCTTAATTATCATCCCAAGTTCCCAACCTCAAGCACCGGAAACCGGATACCCTTCAGCCAACACCAACAAAACCAACAAAACCAATTTTTTCCTTACCAATCCACTCCTTATCATATTTTAATTCATACAAATCCCCACCAGACTAAAAAAAAAAAATGTAAAAGTGCAAAGGAAAACACTCGTTTGACCTCACCAGAGCGGAAAATACGGTGAAATTCCACCGTCACACAGCGTAACCTCTCCTCCCAACCCCCTTCTCCTCCCAACATCCGTTAGTAGACAGACAGACAGCGTGGATCCAACATTTCGCCTCACATAAACATTGCGAGTAAAACAACTTTTCCTCAGCTTTAATGCCATTAAATCCGTAGAAAAGGGATAATGCCCTTGTAAAGCAAGCCCAACAACCCAAACGTTCCTTTTATCACTTCTTACTACGCCAAAAACAAAGTAAAAGGAGAAGGAAAAGGAAAAAAGAATCCAATTACAAATGTAAAGACGAGAAACGATTAAATGCCCACAACTTCCGCCCATTTTTCCATAAATGTTAAGTAAATAAACACAATTTCATTATGTTTAATGAATTGATGTAATTCTATATACTCTGTTGATGCATATGGAAAGGAAGGAAGGATGGAACGTCCTTAACCTATTGACTCGACGTTTGGTGGGTGCACGAGGTCTGGGGTCTAGGGATGTATAAATAAACGATGGAATGGATTACGGGGAATCGGACTAATCTAGGATTGGGATCGATGAAATTGATACTTTTGGCCCGAGTTTGTTCGTGATGGTGGTCTCGGGCTGCCGTGTGTGTGGGGTTTTTATGTGCGCAATTTGTTTGGGTAATGGTGCGGCCCTTGGCTATGTGGATTGACTGGTTTCGGTTTTGGGCAAATTGAATGGGAGACTTGTCTGTTTTGATGGTGAGTGACTCTCATTGGCTGAGTTTCGTTGTTGGCAGTCACCATTTTATTTTACGTTTGTTTCTAATTGTTATTGTTGTTCAATATTTCGCTTCTCATTGGATTACATCAGTTCAAACTTTTTGCGAAACTGAAAAACTAACAATGTAGAAAATTAATGGAATGGGATTTGACGGATTCAAAATTCTGAGCAATTATAAAATATTTTTTTTGAAAAAATTAAACAATCATCGATTTTTTCGTTCTTCAATTTAGGGTTATTTTTGTCGCACACAAAACACAATATTTTGCACTTGTTTATTGTTTTCTTTCATTTTTTACCTGCACCGTATAGAAATCCAATTTACCCTTCCAGTAGTCGTGTGGGCAATTTCTGTCAAGTTTTGTCAATTTCTGTTTCAGTTTCCCAAAAAATTGACATTTCTGTTCAGTTTGTCCGATAATTGTAATACATTTTAATATTTACAGACTATAGCACTCAACAATTTATGAACCAAAAAGTCAAGACATCCTGAATTTTTTAGTTTTGTTAGCCAAAAGTGTTGTGACGGGACTTAAAGATCACGACTGGTTAAATTCATAGCAGTACTTGCACGTCTTCCATTTTGTTTTTTGTCATAAGTCGGGTGCATTCTGGGTAAACGAACTTTTTCCACGTGCTTAAACAATTCAGATTTTCCGTGCGACATTGTCGGCGGAAAGAATGTTTCAGACCATGATAGGCAAAACTGTGAACCAGGATATAAAATAAGGCTCTGAGTATTAGGCTTAAGTGAAAGTATAACTATCTTGCTGGCTTTGTCACCTTTAAATTTAAACCAACTTTTGTCTCATTAACTTTACTATTTTCCAAGAAAAAATCCTTAAAATTATGCGAACCTAATGTCTTCCCATGAGGGTTCATTTAGGAAAATGAAATAAAAAAATGAGTTGACTCTTGTGCAAGAAGACAGTATCATTATTTGCTTTACTTCTCACCTCTTCTCATTGTTACAAATTGCTTTTTATGCTCACTACAATTCAGTTATCATTGTTACACAGCATTTCGTATTGTTACACTGCATTTCTCATTATTACACTGCATTTCTCATTGTTGCACTGTATTTCTCATTGTTACACAGCATTTCTCATTGTTGCAAACAACTTTTCCCTGTTACTTTCGTTCTCATTGTTGTACATAACTTCTCTACTGTATATACTATTTTCTCATTCTTACAGAATAGCACGCCACTCTTACAGTATCTCCAACAATCAGCTACACAAAAAACTTTTATTCCTCATTCACAGTTTAAATATTGAAAACACTAACCCATTCCATCCCTCTTGCACGTTTTAGCATCATCCGGATTTTACAGCCTCTCCAAAACTTGCGAACAAAGCACAAATATTTCTTGTTGTGCACCATTCCCCTTTTTTCTTTTCTTCCTTTTTAAATCCATGCATTTTATTTCTCGCTGTTTTCTCCACAATAAAACTCTCTCTTTAAACCCATTTCGATTCAAACATTTTTTTTCTCTTATTCTCTATACTCTATCCTCTACACTCTACAAGAGTTAACGCGTCTGTTTTCACCCGTCAGTTCGGTTCCCAACTGAGAAAAGCAGCCGAAACGGTAATTGGCTCCGAGAGAGAATGAGAGAAAGAGTATGGGCAAAAACACATCGATACATCCATTCTTCATGGCGGCTTTGCTTCTGCTGCTAAACTCGCAACTTGCGACTAATCAAGACCAATTCAGACAACAATGTCATTACCCGCGAACTAAGGAGCCACCATACCGTCGTTGCGAGTCATTAGGCGCCAAAACGAATCATAATCGCATAAAGCTGATGTCGTCATCTGATAGAGAAATTGAAGTTACGGCATCACTTGACCCGAACTAATTATTGAATGTACGTTCGAGTGACTTAGTGGAAGATTAAACCTAATTTAATCCAATTAATCTCGATGGATCATATTTAACGGGTCGTAATCTAATTAGGATTGTACTATTAATTAGGAGGAAGTGACGTAATTTGGTTATGATTGTATTTTATGGGGGATTTTTCAATGGGCGAGTTTTGTTTGTTGGTTGTTTTCTCGTTTAATTTGACCAATGATGAAGGAAGGGTAATTAGAAGTGATGTATAACAACGAGAATTGGCTTGAAGTGTGGGGAATTATTTTGAAATTTATTTATAACAATGGGAATGGGTGATAATGAAAACTGGTGTTAAATTGATGTACGGTAAGGAAACTGACCTACAACAATGAAAATTGGTGTGCAACAATAAAAACTAGTCTTAAACAATGAAAATTGGTGTGCAACAATAAAAACTAGTCTTAAACAATGAAAAAGTTATAGTCAACAATGAAAAAAGTGATATCAACAATAAAAAAAGTGATAGTCAACAATGAAAAAGTCATATTCAACAATGAAAAAGTGATATTCAACAATAAAAAAGAGACATTCAACAATGAAAAAGTGATATTCAACAACGAAAACTCATGTGTAACAATCAAAAACTGTTGTTCCCACTGGCCTGCAACAATGAAAACTGGTGTAATACATGTCAAAAAAATTTTATGAGTTGATGATGGAGATTTCAGGAGTATCACAAAGACTAAATGGCTTGGCTTGGCTTCCCTGCGAATCTGGTTAAGGTGTTGCAACGGACTGAGAGAGCGAAGATGCAGACTAACATTGAAATTCACTCACGGCTGTAGGGCCCTTATGCAAATTACCGAGCACGCCTCCTCTGTTAAAAGCGAGAAAAAGTTGCTCACGCTCCTCTTATCTGCAGATTAGCTTTCTCTGTCGCACCAACAAAGCAAAGTCTCGGCTTCAAAGTTCCAAACTTAGATCTTCCAAGCCGAGAGTAATTCGAGTCTTCGTCCCCCTGCCTCCAGTTGTCAACAATGAGTAAACCCATCTGACGTCCAGATAACAATGTGTGATCACCAATGCCAATCTCGTGCAAAGAGAAAAAAAAAACCTCTCAACAATGAGATTTACTTCACAGAAAGTTCAGATAAAAACAATGGTCATTAAACTACTTGTAACAGATAAATAAGAGATAAATCAATTGATGGCTTGTCAGTTGCCTTTTGGATTTAAGTTCTGATAACAACAATGACATCACTCTCAAACTCCCTGTTCACTTGTCAGGAACTGAGACACACTGCTGTCAGATTCTGTCAGCAGTGATAAATATCACACCTTAAATCTTTGAAATCGCCCAACAATACTCAACAATGGCCATAAATACAATGAAACCAACAAAAAAATCAAAAATCATCAAAGACCACTTCAACAGCATCCAGTAATCTAACAAAACCATCAAATATACAATGAAATGAAATGAAACCAACAAAAGATGAAAATTGATCAAAAAGCACTTCAACAATGCTCACAGATAAAATCAAAGACAACAAAGTTAAAAAAAATCAAATGCCACTTTGACAATATAGCTGAAAAGTCAAAAAGCACTTCAATAATACTTAACAAAACCCACAATGCAATGAAATGGAACAATAAAAGATCAAAATTCATCATAAAGAACTTCAACAATATCTACACACTCAAATTTTATTGTGGTTTTTTAATTGTTTTTAACAATGCTTAATGAAAAATGGGCTGAATTGTTGGATCATAGTTTAAATAATGCATAAGCATACTAAAAATTACAGGTTTCTGAGCATGGCCTAATCGGTCTGCAGGCATATATGGTCAAAATTAATTATACATGTAATTCAATCGAACAAACCAGCTGCAAATCAATTGGTATCAATGTTTTAGCATCACTTTGTTGTAAACTGATACCAATCGATTTGCAGTTGGTTTGGTTGATTGAATTACATTAAACATTAATCTGTAGGTCAATTGGAGAAAATCTGTCATAGTTGATTACTATTTTAACTATGATCAGTGAATCTTCAACTGTGATTCAAAAATTAAGCTCATTTTGAATCTTTGGGGCGAGCCGTAGTTAAAAACAATTCATAAATCCCGCTTTAAGATTTCTCATAATGTATAGTTTGTGTTTAAACTTCAAAAACTAAATTTCCAACTGCAGATGCAATCAAAACCAACATAAAGTCAAAAAGGAATAAAATGCCACTTTAACAATCAATATACACAACTGAAAAATCAAAATTCATCACAAACCACTTCAACAATACCCAACAAAAGCAACAAAAAATCAAAATTCATCACAAACCACTTCAACAATACTTACAAATAACATCAAAACCAACAAAAAAGTATCACAAATCATCAAAAACCACTTCAATTTTTTTCAGCCCACTATTCTACACCTCTAGAATTACAAAACCACAAAAAATTTAACAGCTTCCAGATCCTCAACAGAAATGGTAAAATAAAAATAAAAATTATTTTGCCCTCTCCTCCCCCACCAAAAAATTTGCCCCCTACCCCCATTTCCCATCAAAAAAAATCACCCCAAGTGACTCAAGACTTAAGAACCCCCTCCTTCCACCACCACCCCACCCAAAAAAAGAGAAAGAAGATGATATTCAAAAATAAATACTTAGCACCCCCTAGTGGCCATGTTGAATACTTGCTGATCCATTCACAAAGTGACTCCCTTCAAGACTATCAAAGAACCCAACAGGGGGGTGGGGCATTCAAGAGATGAGATTTCCTGGGCAAAAGCATGCCAACGGAAGTGGTGTGGTGGCAGCAAGCATGAAAATCTATACCCCTACATCACCCTAACTTCATCTCGTCCCCCATCGAGGAGGACTCTCATTCTCATCACACCCACTTGCACCGACCTCTCGCACAACCTCCAGTGTGAAGTGACGATCAAGAAAAATCCCTCGTTCGCATTCATTAATATCGATCAAAAAACCAACCAGATCATGTTTTCGAGTCTAAATATAGTTATATTAGGGTTTTTGGGTGTTTTTTGGGTGTTTTGGTTTTTTTTTTTAAGGACCTTTGATTGGTTTTTTATTTTTTTTGTGTCTGGGGTTGTCTATTTCTATTTTTAAGTGGTATTTAGATGACAGGAAGTTGTTCTTTACAGGGGTAATTTGAGTTTGCAGGGTCGTTTTATGGATAAAAGAAGTTGTTCACACTCCACCCTGTGTCTTTAGGGGGGTCTTTAGGAGACAAATGGGGTAAAAGGGCAATTGGGGGTGGTGAATTGGGATGGCTTGTGATGGGTTTATAAGTTTTTTCGGGAGTTTTAGTGGGTTTTACTGCATTTTCGTGGGTATTTTTAGGTTTTTGTTGATTCTCTTTGTTGTTTGTTGGTTTTGTTGCTTATTTTTGCTGTTTTTTGTGGCAATTGTTGATTTTTTTGAGGTAATTGTTGATTGTTTGTTTTTTGTGGTAATTGTTGATTTTGTTTGTTTTTTTGTGGTAATTATTGATTTTTTTTAGCTGTTTTTGTTAGCTTTGTTGAGTTTTTTGATTTTCGTTTATGATTTTCCAGTCGATTTATGCCATTGGGAGACTTTGGCTTTTTAATTAGTTAAGCATCGAACGATGTACCTGTGATCTCGCTCGATTAATCACCCGATGGAATTAATCACTCCGACTTAATTTGACACGAGAAAGGCGATCTGGGAGGCTCAGTCAACTGGAAAACGAAAAAAAAAGTCATTGTTAAAAAACAATGACATTTCTTTTCGGTTAACACTAGGTGCATTCAAAAATGATATAAACTGTTTTAACAAAAATACCGGTAAACATGTTTAACAAGTTAAATTTAGGCAGAAAACCCCGTTTATCGTTTTAAAATCTAATTAACACGATTTCCGTTTAAACTGCTGCCAAAAAATGGTGGCCTCTTCGCTTCGACCATCAAAGTCACCCACAATTTCGAGGATATTTTAGAATTCCCACGTTTTTATTACCTATTAATGTCATTATGAGTTTATGTTACTCCATCGTAAATAGATGCGTGCTTTTTTGGGTTTTCACGGCCCAATTTTACCTTTTATTACCGCATCGGGCATGGAAACGAGCCAGGAGTCAGATCGAGCCACCATCATTTTCGCACTAGAATGCTCAGTAGTTCATTTGTCGTGTCACGTGACCGATCTTGAACGGAGTGAGCTCCCTAACCATTGATTTTCTAGTAGATTTAAACAGAGATGAATGGAAAGAAGTAGCAACTCAGGCTGTTTGTTGCATATACTCACGTGACATGTGTCGCACAAATGCACCACTAGAGAGCGCGATTTAGGCGTGATTTAGACCGATTTAGACATATTTGCTGGATTCAAATGCAGTTAATGCATTTGTTACCATGAAAACAGGATATTTTTTTATTGTTTTATTGTTTAAAGTCCGAAGAAAAATTTTCCGATTGATTTGCTTATCGCGATTTCTTGATTTGGCAAATATGGCAGTGAGTTCGCAACAAACAGCGAGGAGTTGCTACTCCTTTCCATTCATCACCATGATTTAAACCAATTTAATTCATTTTCGAATGCACCTACTGATTGATGTTGATTGTTGATACTAAAATACATCCTGAAAACAATATTTACGCGCAAAACAATGAATAAAACTCATTATTTACTCTTCAATCATCCTCGCTTCATGTTTTACCAACCCATTATTGCATAACGACATGAGTAATCAAGCCAGAGGCAACATTAAAACTCGATGCATCGATTCCATTTATTGTTCAAACTTCAAACAATGCATGCATCGACAGAACAGACGCAGGTGCACTTTTCCTTTAACTCGGCGGCTGTACAAAACAAACAACTCATCATAATGACAAACGGTAATGATTTTCCAAGGAAACTCAATGATGTCATGTTCGGTAGCAATGCATCATCGTGAGATGACACATGGAAACAATTTCCACGTTTATTCCGACTCTCCCCCCACTGGGGCTTCCAAACAACATGGTAGACATTTAATACTCAACAAATTTTGATAATGCACCACCAATCATTTCGTATTACCCCAATCGAGGCTCCTCGACTTCAAACTAATAAAAGAGAACTGCTGCACACATCTTGACTCTTGCACGGCCCTCCAACGATATTACACAATGGCAGATGGCGGAACGCAACCGTTAAACGCGCCTCACTCTTCTTCTTATTTACAGGAATCATTTTCCCCAAAAAAACCTTGCGTATTACTTACATGAGGATTTTTTGGGGGGTAAAGAAAAATAACAGCATTGTTACAATTAACAATTATTGGAATTCAGTAATCAGTTCTTAATTGTAACAATTGCTGCTGTATGGTAGCATTGTTACAGAAGATTAACAATGACTAGTCTGCCAATGAACATTTGTCGTAGAAGTGTTTTACATTGTTACAATTTAGAATAACTGATTAATGCATTCTAATAATTGTTAATTGTAACAATGTTGTTTTAGTTTTAACCTTGGGCAGCGATTTCTGTTGTGCAACCCTTTAGATATTACAATTTGTTCATTTGGCTTAAGGCAAGATTGTCCCCAACAACCGCATCAGATCATTATTGCAAAATAACAATTGATTGTTACAATATGGTAGTTATAATTTTGACTGCCCAGAAATTCAACTTCGTATTATGTTAATTTAAAATAATATTGTTTGTTGTTATATGAAAGTTATTACCGTACTGTATTCCAGCTATATCTTAATTATAATAATTTATTTTATTCATTCTTTGTTACATAACTAGTTTTGTTTTCTTGATTGTGTTGTGAAATCTCGTGCCATAATTGTCTTCGATAATTACTCTTTTTAAAATTGCAATTAAATCTTTCCAATTAAATGTACAGCCGGGTCTTAATTTGATGATTACATTAAAACACCATTATAGCATTATGGTTTTTTTTACACAAGTTTTATGTTCTTTTAGTCTGCCCAATATACTGCACACTTTGTCAGTATTGTTGCATGAAATTTTTATATCCAATTTCTATAGCTCAACATCTATTGCAACAATTATACAACAAATGCCTTCTTATTACTATATAAATTGCACATTGTTACAAACAACAGTAGTTAGCACATTGTTATAAACAATAATTGTTACAAGCAACAATGATTAGCACATTATTATAAACAATAATTGTTACAAGCAACAATGATTAGCACATTGTTATAAACAGTAATTGTTACAAGCAACAATGATTAGCACATTGTTATAAGCAATAATGGTTAGCACATTGTTATAAGCAGTAATTGTTACAAGCAACAATGGTTACTACATTGTTAGTTTGTTACAAGCAACAATGATTACTACACTGTTAGTTTGTTACTTGCAACAATGGTTACTACATTGTTAGTTTGTTACAAGCAACAATGGTTACTACACTGTTAGTTTGTTACTTGCAACAATGGTTACTACATTGTTAGTTTGTTACACGGAAGAATGGTTACTTCATGGTTACAAGCAACAATGGTTACTAAATTGTTAGTTTGTTACACGGAAGAATGGTTACTTCATTGTTACAAGCAACAATGGTTACTACATTGTTAGTTTGTTACACGGAAAAATGGTTACTTCATTGTTACAAGCAACAATTGGTTAAAACATTGTTCCAACAGCCAACAAATGCGAGATAATTTATTGCAAAATCCCCCAGCAACAATCTTTCGATCTAAAGGATTGATGCGCGAGTCACATTGTTTTGACACGTCAATCGATTTCTTCCGATGCGCGTGTCATCCGATTGGTGCCCACCCTCGCCATCAGTGTTTAATGAACTATCAACAGTGAGTGGTAACTCGAACCCGTACGATATAAGGAAGCGCTGTATAGTCGCTATCGATCGAGAGAAGGGAGCGGCCAACTCGAAATTAACGTACGAGATTATGGTTAAATTCCCACCCGTGCTCCAGGAAAGATGGGGGTTGAAATCTAGAGAAGACTGCGCGTGCGGCTTCAGCTTCTGCGGGCTCGTGTGCACAATACAAGCTCGGGGCTTGCGCAGTTTGTTGCTTTGCAGTCGCCATTTTTAGAATCTCTTGATTTTATCTAGCCGGAGTTTTCGCATAAAATTTACATGCGTTTTGCTCAAAGTCATTCGGGGTTATGTTTTTCTCGGAGAGCTGAAGCAATAAACGCATTCGAAATTGGATTATGTTATTGTTTGTCGTTTCGACTCATGTAAATTTAATGAATTTTAGGGCAACAATGAAAATGTGGAATGAATTTTTGTGGAGGTAATAAAAAGGCAATGAAATAATAAAAGGAATTTTTGTAATGACGACTAAAGAATTTGTGTTATTGCTGTTTTAGTGGGATTCGTGCGTTTGGAAGGAGTGTGTGATTCGAACAATGCAGGGAAGATGTTTTAAGAAAAAGCACGCAACTATGATGAAATGCCAACAATGAGGGAATTTTCTTTTGTTTATAGACGTGGGCAACAGTACAGTATGTGATTCCAACATAGTCAAATTAATATTTTTTTATGTAACAATAAAAACATGCAACAAAGCAAAAAATTAATATTTTTACTTAGAACAATAAAATTATATAACAATAATTCAAAAAATCTAACAATGCACGAACCCAATAATGGAAAAAATATCAACAATGTCAAGAATTCAAGAATTTAAAACAATAAAAATATGTAACAATGATGCAAAAAATATCAACAATATCAACAAACCAACAATGCAAAAAAAATATTTTTTGCTTAAAACAATAAAAATATGTACCTAACAATGATGCAAAAATCTAACAATGCAAAAATCCCAACAATGCATGAACTCAACAATACAAAAAAATTACAACAATGCAAAAAAAATCGTAACAATGCTCAACAATACAATTTTAGAGAAAATTTCGCTTTCAAGCAACAATTACCACCCTATCACTGTTTCGTTAGCCACAACCAGTGTGACAAGTACCCTTTCAATAGACAGCCATTCAGCTCGTGGCCTAAGCCGATTTATATGCCTTGTTGTATAGTATCATCTTTATCCACACTCTCACACATTGTTGAAAAACAATAAAATTCTCTTTAAATTCCTTTGTTTATAATGTCTCAACTCAACCCAACAGCTGAATTCCCCATTCCCATCCCACAGTCCATTGGATCAGAACCCCCAGCTCAAGCAGATGTGACCGAGATCACTATGGGCCTATGGCTCAATGACCAATGAAATGAATTCAAACTTATGTTTTTCAACATCCATCATGGCTTCCTTCCCTTTCTTACAAAATACAAACAAATAAACAGGCCTAACCTCAAAAAAAAAATTTTTTTTAATTCAAAATTTTTATCCTTGGCTTTAATAAATGCTAATCACATGAAAACTTCATATAAAAAAAAATAATAAATAAGGAAAAAAAATGAAAAAATTGTTTACCTGGCCAATGCCCTTTGAAATCCTTCCTGTTATATGTATTTTCAACTGGTTCAGCTGACCCCCACTGCTTTTAAACATAAACAATTTTTTTTCTATACTACTTCTTTTCATGTTTTGAAAATGAGATTTCATAAAGTAGGAAATGGATTTACAATAAAGAAGTAACTTGATCCGATTTCAGTGAAATTTTCTATGAAATTTTAATGCTTTTCTCCATATTTACTTTTGTACTTAATGGAAAATATTCAAAATAAGACAAAAAACAAACTTTTCTAAAAAATCAACATTTTTCACAACACGTTTTTTATATTAAAATTTTAAAGAATTTAAAAAATTTTAAAAAATTCCTAGAAATCAACATTTTCAACTCACAACACAACAAACACCACAACATTATTTTTCTTATTAAAATATTTTTTACAAATTTTTTTAAAAATTCTGAAAAATCAACATTTTTCATATCAACCCACAACACAACATTTTTTTTTATCAACCCACAACACAACATTTTTTTCCATATTAAAAAACTAAAAAAATTAAAATATTTTTAAAATTCTGAGAATTCAACATTTTTTATACCAACCCATAACAACAAACAACTCAGACAAATCCAATATTTTTTTAAAATATTAAAATAGGTTTGGGTTTATTTTGGGATTTAACACAGTAGCATAAAAACCCTAAAAAAAAAAACAAATACATTAAAAAAAATTATTTTTTCATCCTCATGACTTCCCATGCAAAAAACATCCTTGAACTCCTTCAACCCACTTCCAACCCCTAAATTTCAACCATTATAAAACCAAACCCCAATTTTTCACTCTTTCCATGTGTTTAATCTCCATTTTGACTTCGATTTTTCCCTTTTTCCCCCTTTGGTACGCGACAACAACAAAAATTCATTCATTTTTTTTTTAAATACCCCATAAAAACCCATAAAAACCCATTCATTCCCACCAAAACCCGATACTATGATGACCCTTCGTGATATTTCATTCATTCGCCTCTATTCACTTACCTCGACATGAAAACTCGTCGCTATTTATGCCGCGCGGTGACCGACGGTGATCGCAACTCTTTGGCGGCGATTGGCAGTGTCTTTGTCCGGTGAGAGCCCCATCCGATGGCCGGTGTCGGTTTCACTACACGATCGTTTTCGCATCACTTTTTAAGCGTCTATTACCGATTTGATTCGCTTTTTTCTGCTTCCTGGCCGATTTTCTCTCGTATTTCTTATCAATTCATGGCTCAGCCGAGCCCCTGACAACCGCACACTCCGTCAACACGCTTCACTCGATTCTTTTATCATCAACAACCTTACGGAGCATGCGCGGTTCTGCTCCGCCTGCTGCGGTGATTTATAACTGCGGAGACTGATACTCTCTGTTAATACGGCTATTCCAAGGGCTGTACCGTAGTTGTTAATGAGATAATAAATGGTTTTGGTAGTAAAAAGTGTTTTGGGTTGTGTTGTTTGTGAATTTAAATAAATTTTTCGTTTTTATTTTATTAATTTAGCATTTTTGAAGATTTTCGTGAGTCTGCGCGCAGCCAGTATCGATCTGTTGTTAGACAAGATAATTTATTCCGTATGTTTTGTTTTGTATGGACAGTTTATTGAAATAAATATCGTTTTATCCTTATATTTTACTGTTTGTGCTATTGAATTGATATATAATAGTAGGGAAAGGGTTATTTATGTTTTATAAGTACTTTTCTGGGGCTTTTCGTCATGTGGGTTTCGTGGTGTAGTGGTTATCACATCTGCTTTACACGCAGAAGGTCCCCGGTTCGATCCCGGGCGGAACCACTTATTTTTTTTTTCCCTTTCTTTATTTTTTTTCTTAGTATGTTTGTTCGCAGGCAGTCATGTTCCCATTTAAATAAAACACGATCCAGCTACCCTTCAACATGGTTTCGTGGTGTAGTGGTTATCACATCTGCTTTACACGCAGAAGGTCCCCGGTTCGATCCCGGGCGGAACCATAAAATTTTTATTTTTCTACTTAAAAATTTTTAAACATCAATTTCTAAAAAAACCTTTGCTCGTATTAATTCATCAAATCGATTAATTTCAATTTTTAATTTTTTTTAAATTTTCTTACTTAGATAAAATTTATATAAGAAAAAAGTGAAAACCACTAGAAGCCAAAAATATTTAAATTTAAATTTATGTGAATAATAAGATATTTTTCTTCTCTAAATTTAATAAATAAAAAAAATAAATAAACAAACCACAATCACAAACCAAATAAAGCTTAAATTGTGTTTTCATTTCCCTTATATCCCTAATTTATATGTAAAAGTGAGCAAAATAAGCTAATACTCACCTTAAAATTGAAGTAAAAGTAAAAATATTACCACAGAACATTCGATATTGCCGGCTGAGACAGTATGATCCTCTCTGCACCAATAGGAATTGGAATAGTTGCCCGAATAGTAGCTTCACCACGAGCACGTGATTCTACAAAAGTTGTCTGGTGCCGCCGCCTGCCGCCACTAAATAAATTCAGATCTAGGAAAGCACTGAATGAACCTGGATGCGAAAGTTGACTTACTGTTAGAAAACAAAACTAGTGATGCAGAAATGTGAAAAGCTAGAGAAAATCGGGGAAGGTAAAATACATTCATAAACTCTTATTTAAACTCAGCAATAAAATTTAATTTTTTTTCTAGGCACATATGGCACAGTTTTCAAAGCAAAAAACAGGGAATCTCATGAAATTGTCGCATTGAAAAGAGTCAGATTGGATGATGACGACGAAGTATATCAAATAAAATAGATAAAAGCAGTTAAAAATATTTTTTTTACTTGTCTTGATTTTGTTCCAGGGTGTGCCTTCTTCTGCGTTACGAGAAATTTGCTTACTAAAAGAATTAAAACATAAAAATATAGTTCGTTTACACGATGTTTTACACAGTGAAAAGAAACTTACCCTCGTTTTTGAGCATTGTGATCAAGATTTAAAGAAATATTTCGACAGTTTGAATGGAGAAATCGATCCAGACGTCGTTAAGGTAAAGAAAATTTGCATTTAATGTGAAAATTGGGTCTTAAAAATGTTATTTTTACGTATTTTTCAGTCATTTATGTATCAACTCCTGCGAGGACTCGCATTTTGTCACAGTCACAACGTTTTACATCGTGACTTAAAACCACAAAATTTATTAATTAACAAAGTAAAAAAAAAAAAGGTTTTTGAATATTTAAATATTTAAATAAAATGTAAAATGTTTTTCTTTGATTTTTTTCAGAATGGAGAGTTGAAATTGGCAGATTTTGGCTTAGCCAGAGCTTTCGGCATTCCTGTTCGCTGTTATTCAGCAGAAGTAAAAATCTGAAACAATATCAAACATATTTTATTAAAAATTAAAAATTTGTAAAATTTTGATTTTCAGGTTGTGACTCTATGGTACAGGCCACCAGACGTTTTATTTGGTGCAAAATTATACACGACTTCGATCGATATGTGGTCAGCTGGTTGTATTTTTGCTGAATTAGCCAACGCCGGAAGACCGCTTTTCCCTGGTAGTGATGTTGATGACCAATTAAAACGCATTTTTAAACTTCTGGGCACTCCAACGGAAGATACATGGCCGACTATGTCACAACTTCCAGATTACAAACCTTTTCCAGTTTATCATCCGACTATGACCTTCACACAAGTGGTACCGAAATTAAACAGCAAAGGCAGAGACCTTTTACAAGTGAATAAAATAATTCTTTCGAATATCAAACTCGAAGTTTTTTGATTTTTAACCGCACACAATATCGACGAATTTTGGTCATTTATCACTCAATTTTGAACGTAATTTACACAGAATTGTGTAAATTAATAACAAAATTCGAGTTAATAAATGAGAAAATCAAAGAAAATTGGGTTTAAACTGTAGAAATGTAGAAAATCATTCAAAATTACAAAGAAAACTTAGAAAATCGGTAAAAATCAATGAAATTCGAGTTTAAAATACGAAGTCCCATTACAAATAACTAAATCATCTTTTTTAATTATTCAGAGGCTTCTCATTTGCAACCCTTCATTGCGCATGTCAGCTGACGAGGCTATGCAACATCCATATTTCAGCGATTTAAGCCCTGCGATCAAGAACTGAAAAAAATTTTTATATAAAGAGAAAACTCATGTGATGAAATAAAATATTTAAAATGTTCAAAATTAGAATTACTAGAAGAAAAAAGAAAAAAATTTTGAAATAAATTAAAAATTTATTCACAACAAAATATCCATTCAAATTTAATCTTTCAAGTTTGATGTGAAAGTAAAATTCATCTACAAAAATTTGTCAGTTACTTCTTGATTAGTTATCATTGCATCAATTTATGTATTTACTTTAAGTCTTTTATTTTATTAATTAATTAATATTTTTTTTTTTTGCATTCTTCGAGAAATCAAAACAAATCTGAATTGTATAAATTACATCTTAATAATTTCACGGGAATGTTTCTGATTGAATTCCAACAGAAAAAATCATGATCACATTCCACTAACATCAAATATTTGGATAAAGTTCAACAATCTCTGTCATTGGGTACAATTTTTTTTTTTTTTTAAATAAAAACAAAAAAATAAAAACAGAAAAACAAAAAATTAAAAAAATGAGTTTTATGGGCGGTTGCGTTCCCTTTTAAAGGAAATTTCAATTTTCCCTTTAATTTACAGGCACAATATGTCTATAAACCCACTTGACAGAGTCAATCTATACATTTAAATTAATATACACACAAAAACACATTTAAAAAACTTGACTTTTTTCATTGTCTTTCTCAAACTAATCCAAAATTTCCTCTTAGGGCCACAAATATCACAGTGTTTGGCACATTTATAAAGCATTATCATCATTACAATAATTTTTTTTTTGCATTGTAATTTTATCAGTTTTTCACACATGATTAATTTGTGCCTAAACAATTTTTTCCCAATAATATTTAGCCCAATAAAAAGGTTTTTTTCTCTTTTTAAAAATCACAACCGTTAGTCCATGTTAGATTAGATTAGAAATAAAAATGTACAAACATTTAAAAATTGATGTAAGTATTTGAAATGTGTTTGTTCCATGTATTGGAAGACCAATTTAAAAGAAAATGTGGCCCTGACCCTGTCACTTTGTAATAAAATTGGAATGAAGTCACCAATTCTTAAGCACCGACACATTTTCAAATACTAAAAAAGATGAAAGCGTAAAAGTTTGTACTCAATGCGACAATTCTAAAACTTGACTTCGCTTAATTCCCTTTTTATTATACATTTTTGAATTTTTCTTCTTGATTTTTTTAAGCGATGACAAGTTCTATAAAAATCTGTTAATGTACAAACAGGAGCAAAAGTATTACTCGTTCTACATGTATATAAAATACCTAATTTTTTGTCAACTAATATATATATATAAAAACAAAAAAATAGGAAGAGAAATTACACACACATAATTTAAACCCGATAACTGAAAAGAAATACAGATTGAACCTTTTTTTTTTAATTTAAAAAAATTGAAAATGGTAATGATAGTTAAAAGTTATTAATATAAATTTGAGCAAAATTTATGTTGTAAATTGGGAATGTTAAATTTTTTTTAAAAAATGAAAGAAAAGTGTAATAAAAAGATTTTCCCAAAAACTTAGTTGAAATTAAGTTGAATTATGAACCAATGGAAAATTTAATGAATACTTTTATAATTTTTTTTTGTTTAGAAATTTTTTTTTGTAGGTTCAATATGTATCACTCAACATCAAATGCACACAGGCCTTAGATCACTTCGGTTTGGTTGCCACTGTATACGGTTTTTGAGGCGTCAAAAACTAATTTTTTGTTTCTCTGGATGAAAGTGGAGAAATTTTATAAAATTTTTGGGAAAAGTTTAAAAAATGTTTTAAAAAGTCTAAACAATTTCTAGAGGTTTGTGTTATTAAACATAATTTTAGTTTCTCCAATTGAAAAAGGAGAGAAACTAAAAAAAATCTGGAGATTTGTCTTAATTTTCCTAATTTTTGAGTTATTAAAACCTAATTTTAGTTTCTCCAGCTGAAAGTTGAGAAATTTTACCAACTTTTTTAGAAAAATTTAAATAATCATAAAAAATCCCTACAAAATTTCTCAAGTTTCCAGGTTTTAGTGATTTAACTTAATTTTTACTTTTTCCACCTGAAAAAATAAAAAAATTTCCAAAATGTCTCAATATTTCAAGTTTTCGAGTCATCAAACAATTTCAGCTGAAAAAACCAAAAAATTTCACAAATTTTGAAATTTTTGAATTTT
Organism: Geophilus flavus; assembly: GCA_034695885.1. Taxonomy (NCBI): domain Eukaryota; kingdom Metazoa; phylum Arthropoda; class Chilopoda; order Geophilomorpha; family Geophilidae; genus Geophilus; species Geophilus flavus. The sequence goes on from JAQFZO010000332.1 coordinate 22,320, forward strand.
TGCAAAAACAAATCAACACAAAAACCCAAAAAGCCTAAAAACTGTACAAAATTCCTTCAACTCCCAGCCAGGATTGTCCCATAAAAACTTTGATTTAAATTAACAACTTACAAATGGCAACTCCGCTCACATATAAAACCAAAAATCATTATTGGAATGGTGAACTATTTGATTGCGCTTAAGAAAAATTTATACAAGTTGATAAATTACAACACTGCATAATATTTGAAGGGCACTGATAGTTGTTCATAAAATCAAAATTCAACAAAAAAAATTAACAAAAATCAAAAAAACACCCAATAATTTGATAAATACATTTTCCAAGGCCTGAATCAGAACTAATACCGTACATAAAAACTAAGATCAATAAAAATTCTATTTAATTACACATCAAGCATGAGATCTATTTTGCTCATATGATAATTTATCCTATAATACTGAATCCACATTTGAAATAATTTAGATATGGGAGACTATTTGAGTACTGGCAAGAAGATATGTTTTAATCTCTCATTCCAGAAAAAGTTTTTTTTATATTTATAAACCTCCATTTTTTTTTTTAAATATTCAAATTTAGATTACACGATTTTCTAGTTCGCTTAAGGCATCCGTTTATAAATTCAATGAGGTTCGACATAAGGATGGAATTATCTGGAATTCATTTTTTAAAGATATGATAAATATAAAAATGTTTGCTTCACAAAACTTTTGTTTTCAGACTAGAATATCTGACTAAAAGTTTTTTTTTTTTTTTTTTTACTAATTTTTTTTTTTCGTTTCTGTATTTTTGGATAAAATTTTTTTACACTGAATGTTAACAACTACAGGCACACAGATTGGACTTCTAAAAAAAACACGCATTTTTTTGTCTTTTCGTTTTAAATTTGTAAGTATAACTTGACTAAACATTTTTTTCAGATTCTAATTACAATTTAATGGTCCTGCCATGTTTTTCCATGTTTTTGCTATAGAGATGTTGAGGATTCTACGCATAACCGGGTGTATAATGATTGGCTGGTAGCTGAGGCCAGGGGAAATGGAAGAATATCCTTGCCAATTTTAGGCATCTAATTTTTGTGGTTATTTTTTCGACTTTGTTTCAAAACTACGCATAAATACCAAATTTTATCTTCCATTTTTTGGTTAATTTTTGCGCTCAATTATGGCATCTATTTTCCTCTGTTTAAAAAAAAAAATTAAATCGTTTGGCAACTGATTCCACTGTTTCTTATGATTTCTAAAATTTTTGATGATTATTTTTAGTATTTTTTAAATTTTGGTCATAAAAGTGCATAAAATGAGAATAAAATATAATGAAATGTTCCTAATCTCTTAAATCATTTTTTATGGACTTTTATGACTAAATTTTTAAATAACTATAAAATGATTTTAAAAAAATTTTGGTAAACCGGCAATTATTCAAGGCTGAACCCACCAATTTAGTTACTTTATTTCAAAAGTAATTTGATTGGTTCAACATGATTGGCGGATTTTTAATTTAGACGAATTTCGACATCGCCTCATTGGATTTTCATCATAGAAAACTGCAAAAACCATAAACAACTTATTAGATATCACAGTCGTCAGCCCATTCAAGAGCTATTGACACCATTTCCCAAGTTTGAATCGTGTTTTTAAAACACTTGGGACAAATCTGTTTACAGTCAAGAAATTTTAGTATAAACAAAATCCACAATTAATTAACATAATTTTCAGCCACCATTTATCAAAACCGACTGAAATATCAACTCAATCACAAATTTCAACATCAGCCAGTTCCAACATCCAACAAATCCTTTAAAAAAAAAAAAAAATCAAATTCATTCAACGTCCATATAGCAAAAACCGGAATAAAAAAAAAAAACATCCACCACTCAAATATGTAAGGCTTTTTAACAGTTGATTTTTAAATCTCATAAAATCTTTTTTCCCTTCATTTTTCACATATTAAAAAAAAAAAAAAAAAATGCATCGGAGAAAATGAGCACCACAATCTGAGTTCTCCCTCCCCCCGCCCTCCCCAATCATTCCAAATGTGCGTTTTACCCCTCAAACCTGAGATTTTTTTCATTACAGTACCAGTAATTCCTTCTAAACTACTTATTATCATCATTAATCGTTATTAATATTAAGTATTTGTGAATTACATGCAGAAATCCCTTTGTTGGTGCTCGTCAACATGAGTAGCGCTAGTCAATAGAACTCTGAATCTGAACTTTGGTAAGAACCGGCTGATTGATCACGGTTTAGATCCGTGCTTCCGTGCAGACTATCACTGTAATCGGACGGGCGTTGATTCATCATGTGCGGATTGGGGCCGAGACCTAAGATGGACATGACAGGAAAAATAAATTGTTGGATTCGATTTTCTCGATTTTTTTATCCACTAAATTTTCGCATGCAAAACAAAAATGTTATTCTTTATTTATTATTACTAATTTCCGTGATTAATATTATTAATGAATAAATAACTACTAATGTAGAAAATTGTTATTCCATACTCATATTGATGACATCGGAAAATCGAAATGATTGCATACTATCATTGATTGACAAAGGCATTACTGATAGGATTAGCGCTAAGCAGTCAGCCACGTCATTGTTCGGGCAACATGCCAAAGCAGGCGTTTGACCTGGAAAAATCGTTTCATTAATTAGTTATCGAGGATTTTTATCATGGAAATGAATGTATGGAAAATACCATTCGAATCTTCTGCTAAAACATTTGCACCTTTCATTAAAAGATTGTGTACTACTGCAACCATACCATTTTTGGCCGATATATGAAGAGGACTGAAAATAAAATTAAAAATAAAATTAATTTGAGATTTTCGGTAGTCGACTCAGAAATCCAGACTGAAATTTGGGCGAAAATTGTGGCTTATTTTTAAAATACAAAGGAAAAACAGCTGTGAAATCTGGACAGATTTTGGTAAGTCCAATGGTGTCCGGATTTCACAGAGTTGACTGTATTAGGAAATTTTTTTCCCCTTTTTTGTCTTTTCTTGGGAGGATGCTTTTCCCAAAGTCATAACCAAAATTCCAAATATACAACTTAATTTAACTTGTTGTGGAACTAAGTTTAGACCTTATTCTAACCATCATGGATTCCTGTCACGGTAAAATTTCGGTCCAGGGTGTTTCACATGTGGTAAAGTGATGACAAATATGATGTACTTTTGCGAAAGATGTGATTTTAGCACATCTGCGCACATTTTCGATATGGATATTCGGAATCCCCACAATGAGAGGATTCCAAATCACCATACGAAGTGCAAAACCACCTGGATCGAAATCGCAATATTCGGCGATTTTGATTTTAATATGCGCGCGCACATTTGTGAGCCTCTGGAGATGGATATTCGGAATTCCCACCCTGAGAAGACTGTGATTCATCTTTTTGGTTTACCAAAAACACAAATTATAGTTCCAATCAACCAAACTAAAGGTCACATGATTTTTTAGCAATTTTATAAAATTAGTAAAATTTATATAACTAAGAATTTTAAAAGTTAAAATTTTTTTTTTACAAAATTATAAAAATGTTAAAAATTTATAATAATTAATAAAACGTTTATAAAACTTAGCAAAAGGTAAATTTTTATAAATTTTTAATATTCTTATAATAAAATACGAAATTTTCAACATTTTTACAAATTTTTATAAAGTTAAATTTTTTTAGGAATTTTTAAGTATTTTATATAAATTTATATATATCTTCGAATTTTAACATATTTTAGACATTTTTAGACCTTTTTAAAGATTTTTTATCATTTTTTTATAAATATTTACAAATTTTTAAAATTTTATAACAATATTAAATTTTGTTCTTTTTTCAATTCGGGGATTCGAGAAAGTTTCCGGTGACACATGGAACGCGAACAAAGTCACAAACTGTTTGTGGGAAAACCGAATTTACATTTTGTTCAAGAAGAAAGTCAGAACGAATATTTGTATCATTGCCTCGTTTCGAAACGACTCGGCGATTTCTACACGCAGATTAAAAACTCTGAAATCGATCTTCAGGCTGAAGAATGTCCAACTTATTGCGTGTATCGACCGTGTAGGAAAATTACGAGTTCTGTCCCTTTTGGCACATTTCTGAGTGATACCATTTCCATCATCATGTAATGAAAATTGTTAAAAAATTTGATTTTTGGTTATAACTCGAGTACTATTAGTGATAAATTTAAAAACTAAAGTGATTTAGGATATTTAAATGACACAAAACTTTTTTAAATTGGATGTACGGCGGTACGATTCCGTACAAAAAAGTTACGTGATGTTTTGAAATTGTAAAAATGATTTTTTGATACGGAAAACTTAGGAGTAAGGAATGCTCAAAATTTGATTTTGGGCTACAACTCGAGTACTATTGGAGATAAATTTAAAAACTAAAGTGATTTAGGATGCTATAAAATGTACGAAACTTTTTTAAATTGGATATACGGGGATACAATACCTTACACAAAAGTTATGGAATGTTTTGAAATTAGATAATGATTTATAAAAAAGGATATACTGTAATTAATACTAGGTTTTAATATAAACATAAAAAAGTACAAAACATTAATAAATTCAAATTATTCAATTATTCAGAATCGCTGTCCTCAGAATCAGTGAAATCTAACTCTTTGATAAGATCCTGTATTATTAAAAATAAAATAATTCGCTCACAAATTTATTTTTATCTTAAATCTCAATGCAGTACCTCGACTATTCCCTGCAATTTTTTCTTGGGCTGTGGTTTATAACTTTCAAGTGATGAATCCGAATTATAAAGTAGAATATTATCGTCGACCTCAGATACAGTACTTCGGCCATCACTATGAGCACTTGAACTTTCAGAATTTGACTCATCTTCTGATCCTGACGAAACATAATCATCATCAGAACCGTTGCTTTCATCAGTGTTTGCGTCGTCACTGCTGTCCAAATCTGTTATTACTTTTTTCCAACTTATTAGTACCATTATACAGTAACACAATACAAGTCTATACCTGGAGCGCGTTTACGTAGTTGCCGTCCAGAATCCTTACTCGTACTGGGCGTAGCATTATCTTCCACAATTTGATCTTTAACTGGCACAACTTTGTCTTTTAAAGAATTGTTCTTCGCTAAATTCGTGCTTTTTCTTCTTTTCTTTACCCCACTGACTTGTGGCACACACGATGCATTTCCATCGGTGATTTCACACGTTTTCGAATTTTCATCCAAA
>JAQFZO010000333.1:0-27532 GCA_034695885.1 Geophilus flavus
TCAGAAGGTTTTCAATTTTTCGGTTCGGTTTTCTATTTCGGTTCGGTAAAAATAGCGGTTTTTTCCGGTTTTCGGTTTGGGGTTCGGTTCCGGTTTGAATCCCTGGTTTAGACAGTTTTTCGAAGTTCGAAATCAAAAAATCACAAAAACAGTGTACTACAACGCCGTTAAAACACAATTTGTAACAGGCGTGTTATGATGTGCGACCTCATCTTTGGGAATGTTAAACAAGAGATGTGATTCCCAGAGTTTCTTCCAATTCGTCTTGTTGGTTGATTTCACGATCTGTAGGCGTGACCATCTCTATTTTGTCTATGTTCAATTCAGACGTAAAACTGCTTATCAGCGCGTCATTGTTTTCCTTTCGTCTCGGCAGAGCTGGGAGATAAAACGATTCATTCTACCTTTACGTCTTGTCTTGGTCGGATCACCTTACACCTCACCCATCATCTTATGCGCTTATTTTCATCGTTTTAAGTCTTAATTAATAATGACAGCAAAAATGAATCATGTAGATCTCGTATTTGGACTTTTCAAAACAGCCTCTGGAGAAGACCATTCAAAATGTTATATTTTCTAAAATAATGCTCGGTTCCCTACATTTGTTGGTACTGAGAGGCATCTCAGTGCTAAAGCTAACAAGGCCGACTGGTATACAAGTCGCTTCTTTATATCTCTCCTTCATTTTCTTATTTCTGTCTTTATTGTTGCTTTGGGTTCCTGGTTATTCTTTTACTGCTTGCATTCTAAGTTTGTTTTATAATTTCTTGGTTTCTTTTCTATTTAGTTTGTACCAGTGGTGTCTTCATTTTATTTGGCATCAACTGAATCTCTTTTTCTCAATGGATCAAAATTACTAAAAGCAGGCTTTCTGCTGCTTCATTTTTTTTCTGACTTCCAAACTACTGTGTAATAATTTCGGATGTCAGCCTCGACAAGTGTTAGAAAAGGAACCTGAAATTGAGACATGATTGTTTTGAGGACTGTAAAAAGTTGGAATGCGTTAATATATCGGGGAGAATCTTCAAGCCCAACTTGTATGTGGTTCCTCCCATTAATAGACACCAAGTGGCGGCTTGGTGCTGAAGCTAACAGGACCTGCTGGTACTGGTTAACTTTTTTCTTCTTTCCTTTCTTCTCTTTTCATTTTCACCATTTGTGTTCATAATAACGGTTGTCATGCTTGCTGATTTTCTTTCAATATTATGGCAAGTTTTACAATAAATAAAGTTTTTATTAGTTTTCTACTGATGCAAAGTTTATTAACAAATTTCAAGCCCCAAGTAAAATTAGTGTCAAGTATCCCTAATGTCAGTTAGATTCTGACGCTTGCACAATCTAGGTTGCTTTCTCTCGTGTTTGCTATTAGCTACCTGCTTTTGTTGTTGGGCTTTCTTATTAACGACTCGCCACATGGAGGCTGTCAGATGGCTTTAAGAGAGTCGACAGTGAAATACCACTACTCTCATCGTTTCTTTACTAACTCGGTGAGGCGGGGAGTGTGTAACAACTCACTTGTCAAAGCAACTAGCATCGAGCCTAACCCGGCCGACGGAAAGGCAGAAAATCGCTTTTTCCCGCAAGGGGAAGAGAGAGTCAAAGCCCTTGTCTCCATTGTTAAATTTGGTCATCGGTCGTACATTATGCTTTTTTGAGGTGTCTACTGTCTGTGATATCGTGGGGGTTGAAGGAGGAGTGTTCATGCATATTCGGTTTAACCGCGCCTACATATACGTGTTGAAAGGTGAATAGTTTCCCTAGAGATTGCTGTTTTCTAACTTGCTACTGCAGAGCAGCCATTTAATTCCCACGTAGAGTCAATAAAACACAAAACAGATTAAATTTTTGGGATCAATCTGACAAAGCAGAACCTATTCCGTCTTTTTCTTTCTTTCTCCCCAAAGCCCCCTCTGCTGTTGTTTTTATAAATATCCTTCATAGAATGTGATGTCTCTTTCTGTCACTAGATGGCATTTATGTTTTTAATTTTTTTTTAAAAATCAACATATTATAATAACTTGTCTCCACTAGATGGCGTTACTGTATTAATTTCGCCATAACCAGCTACCAGCAGAATTTTTTTTGGGCTACTCACTTTGATAATTTATTACTATAAAATCTATTTTAAATCCATAATTTCTATCCAGAATGATTAACTGCATCGATATAATAAATTAACATTGTATACAATTTATCTCAACTTTAATTTATATTCCTTCTTTTGACTTTGACTGTACTTCTTGATCCTGATCTACAATACATATATATTCTTTAGTTTGTTTATTTATGAAGGAGATTGACATCAACCTTCCCCTTCTTCCTTCTACTAAAAAAGAAATAGGATGATTAAGACCAAGCAGATTAGATCAATTGCAAAAGCTGAGCTCATTTTTATGTTCAATAAAGTGATAAGATCAGACTACCAGTCACTGAGACCTGCACAAATTTTAATTTCCGGAGTTGATTAGTCGAATGGTGAATTATAATCGCATGAAATTCATGCAAGTTGAAAGATAAAATAGAAATTGATTGAAAGAAAATGCTTTTTAATTATAATCAGGCATGAAATTAAAACAGTTGCTATGATTGTGGACTCTAGGTGGGGTGGGAGACCTTTGATCCTTTGCACATCCTGCTAGAGTCGACTCACAGGTGTTTGGGTACGTGGTCTCTTGACTCTGGCTCTCTGGACATGTAAAAATCATTCTTTTGTCCAATAGAACCATCAACAGATTGATTTAATTCCATTTTGATTTATTTTTCTATTGGGAAAGTCAGTTTGTGGTTTTATGTCAGGAATGAAGGAGTCATGAGTAATTAAATCAGCAGTTTAAATGACTTCTTTTCTCAGAAGAGCCACAGCTATGTAGACAGATTGTCAATGTCAGTGCAAGTGTCATCAGTTAAAGTTGCAGTGTTCAAAATGTAATTTTTTATTTTTTATAATAAAAATTAATGTTTTGCTGTGGGGTTGAAGAAAAGATTCTGTAATAAATGGCACAAGGGTCATTTGTACCAAGATCTGACCTGTCACATTCATTGAGAAACACAAACAGAAAATAAGCAAATGTACACCTGGAATGTAAGCGAACAAAGGCAACAGCTATTAAGCAGACAAACAGTTGCTTGGCATGCAGGATACTTGAAATTAAAATACAAGCACAGGATAGGGTGTTGCAAATATTCTGCAATTGTACATAGTCAAGGGTCAAGATGCACAGTAGTAAATGACATTATTGTAAAGTTGAGAGAGAGATGAGTTATAAGGTCGTCAGCTGATACTTGGCCATACGCAACCTGTCGAAAATCTATAAATTATAAAAATAAATGTTAAAACCTAAATATAAAAATTAAAATAAAATTTTTCTATTAAAACCACACAAAGTGATAAACGGAATACTGAAGAGATATCTGTCTGTATCCTCTGATAAAACATGCAATGAAGACAGTCGATAACTACCAAACATGAAAAATGTTCATAATGATAAAAGGGTAGAAAAGTTGAGTTCTTCGCATGATATGACATGTTAATATAAGTTTTTTTTATGTTGGAAAAGTAGGTAGTATTTAATCCTTTGTGATTTGGATTGCATTACCACCTGCTTGAAGAGGTCAGAGAAATTAAAGGTGTAAAGGGGAACTGTAATTTGATATTTTAATGTAGAAAAAATTTGTCTGAATTTTTAATTTGTGGTTTGTACCTGAAGAAGGGATAAAATGGGTTGTAAATTTACTTTTATACCCTTTTGAGGGGAAAAGACAAATTGGGAATTTTTGTACATCACCTCATAAGACTGAATAGGCATTTGCATTGGAATGGTGTAATAACATTTCTTTTTGAACTCAAAACATCAAGAAATTGTTAATTGCTGTTGCAAAATAGGATGTGTTGATTAAGTTTTGTGATTTGGGTTTTTACTGTTCTCATGTGTTGATGAAAAACATGCAGAAGAAAAATTATGAAGTTTTTTATTTTTAATTTTTTGGGATGGTAATTTTTAATATTTTTATAATTTTTAGGATCACTTGGTATTTTTACCATTGTATGGCTCACTTAGTACTTATAGCATCACCTTTGGTATTTCTATCACATTTATCATCACTTTTGCTATTTTACCATCACTTATGTTACTTTTACTATTTTTACCATCACTTTTGCTATTTATACAAGTTTTTGTACCCTCTATTGGTATTTTGACCATTGTTCATGAATCACAGTACTTTTAGCATCAGTTTTGGTATTTTTATTACTTTTAGCATCACTTTTGGTATTTTTATTACTTTTAGCATCACTTTTGCTATTTTACCATCACTTATGTTACTTTTATCATTTTTACCATTACTTTTGCTATTTTTACAAGTTTTTGTACCTCTATTGGTACTATTGTTCATGGATCACAGTACTTTTAGCATCAGTTTTGGTATTGTTCTTAATTTTAGAATCACTTTTGGTATTTTTACCATTTTTTGAATCATTTTTAGATTTTTAGCACTTTAGCAATATTTAGCGTCATTTTTAGTCATTTTAAAATCCTTTTCAGACTTTAACACCAATATTTTTTTTTAATATTCCTGACAGAAAATTAGCAAAATTCAATCCGCGTTTTTAAAAAATACTCCAAACTATAAACAATCCTCTGATTTCTCGATCAGCCTGCAGGAAACATTTTCAAACAAAAAATCTCTCTTTTCCATCCACTCTGCACCTAGTTTTTGTGCCAATGCCAACAAGGGCATAAAAACTGGAGCGCACATGAGATAAACATCAAATTCTACGTCGGTGGAATAATATGAGCATCAATTACTCAAACAATAATTCAAGTTGATGGTAATTTGTAAGATATGTGATGGCTGAAACAGTACAGTAGTAATAAAAAAATGCCATTTGAAAGTTGACTCGTTTGCAATGAGTGATGAAATTTAAATGAGTTTAGGAATTATTCATTAAGGAGTATTTAAGATCATACTTTCAATGAACTAATTTCGAGTTAATATTAAATCATGCTTCGTATCGCAGGATCGTACGCTCTTTGAAATTACAAATACAAGATGAAAGAAAATCACCCTACATGTAGCGAAAAGGGCACGAGACAAAGTGTGATGAATAATGAAAGGAGTATGGCATCTGCAACACGGTGTTCGAGACGGGTCACCAAACTAAATAAAAAAACACATGCATAATGATGAGTAATTACAATGATAATGATATTTGCATTCGGCTAATCATTACATCTCAAAAGTTCATTTCTCATTTTTTTTTTAAATATTTTTTTTGAAAATTGATTTATTTATTTTTTGATGGGGGATAAATTATTTAAGGTTGGAAAATTAGGTTTGGAGGAATTTGTGGGTGGGATATTTTGATTTTTGTGATTTGTTTAGTTGGAATTTGGTAAATTTTGGAATTTATTTGAATTTTTTTAATTTTATGTTGATGAGAAATTGTTTTTATAGGAAAATTGGTATATTTTGAAATTTGATAAATTTTATTTATAATTTTAAAATTTATTTTGAAACAGTTTTAAGAATAAAATTTTAAAAATTCTAATTTCTAAATATATCAAAAATTAATGTAAATATAATTTTTAAAAAAAAAATCAATTGATTTTAATTAAACCCCATTTTATCAATTTTCATTTAATTTTCATTTAATTTGATTTTTTTGGATATTCTATAGAATTTTTTTCAATTTTTTATAATTTTATATAAAAAATAATTATTTACATCAATTTTTAAATTAAATTTTTAGACTTTATAAACGGTTTCGGGGTCAGGCACTGCTGGTATGCGCTATCTGGCTTAGCGAAGGAAATCAGGAGACTTAAATTTCAGGCAAAAACAAACTATTTATTGGGCTTAACGGACAAAATGTCCGTTAAGTCGTAACCATTCAAGGGCAGAATTACAAGTGAGGCCAATCTGGCCGATTACACAATCTTAGGCAATAATAATAACACTTTCGGCCACATTCGGCCTGGCGCTAGCGTACAGAGGGAAGGGAGGGGCGCTCCCGCTTACAACTTTTAGAAATACAATAAAAAAATTCAATATAATTTTAAAAACTCTTTACAACATTTAAGCAGGTTATTTAAGCACCAAAAAAAATTTACATCATTTTTTTTAATTAGTCCTATTTTTTTATTTAAAAAAAGTTAAGGTCACTAAATGACATTTGATTTTTTGTTACTTCATGATGACCACTTTTAAAAACCTTGATTCCATTAAAAAAAAAAAAAAAAAAAAACTTTTTATATAAGCCAAACATCGCCTCCACATACCGTTACCGGTATTTCCTTTTTTTCCTGTATATCACTTTTTTGTTGCTTCTATTTGTGACATGTTCATCTAAAATTAAAGAGGCAGCTTTGTCAAGGCTGCAACATGAATAAATATACGATTGCGTACAGTGCATTTTAAAAACTTAACTCATCCGTTTCGCACCTTGACGTATCGTGACGTGGTTTCATTCCATACCGTCTAAGAACGGGATGAAAGCTCGAAACGGGACGTAATCCTACTGATGACGTCAGGAAAATTTCATTTGTCCTGATTTTTAGATCGTAATTAATGGTTTTTCTAAATTTCTATTTAGTTTCGCAGATAATTTATTTGCAAGGTAAATGAGATGAATTTTATTAGGGCCATTTCATTCCATTCATGGTCAGTGATAATTACTTATTTTCGAATGTGATCAACGTATGAAACCGTCGTTTCATGTTTCATCAATCTTAATTATACACTTGTATCGTAATAAAAATATTAATTTCGATGTTTTGATGGGAAAATGTCAATTGAAAAAATTGATAAATCAATTTTGATGGGTTTGTTGTTGCTTTTGTTCATCATAAGATCAAGGAAAATTAGGTGTATCCAAAGTTCTTGTTTTTGATGTTTAATTTTATTTTTTTCTGTTTTTTTATTTCTTTTTGATTATGACAGTCTAATCCGCTTATAAGAGCGGGATCGGGAACTAAGATTGACGCTCTTATATCTAGAGTGCTCTAACACCCGAACGCACAAAAAAAAATGCAAAAAATCCTAAAAATGCTTATTTATGTATTTAAATGAGATATTTTTGCTTAAAAATAGCTTACTTTAAGAATAAAATTCATTTTAAGTCAATTTTGAACAAAATAACCCGTCCTTTTTTTTTTTTTTGCACACAATCGGTAGAGTAACCGATCCCTATATTTCTTAGCTATTTCTTTAGGTTTTGTAGTTTTAAGACCTTCCGAAAATCGCCAATCGATAAAGTACGTCGTTTAGAAGCCATTGTTTCACTTTCGGATCTCGAGTTATGACTAAACTATGTATGGATGGCGTAATTTGCTGGAAAGCTCTCATACCTGAGCCAAAATCACAAAAATGGCCAAAAGTTGCTCTTGCTCTTAAAATTAAAAGTGAATTTTTCCTTTATCCAGAGCTCTTTAAAACAGACTTTAATTACGGTACATGTAAATGAAGGGAGGCAAAATCGGGAAATTTGAAATATGGGCCCTAATAAGCGGACTGCTCCTTTATGCGCGGAGCTCTTATAGGTGGACTCACCACTAGTGTCCAATGTCTGTGAAGCATTAACTTATAAACGATGATTTAATTTTATTGTAACGAAGACACGTCTGGTTAAGATGGTGTAAAAGACAAGACTGTTTTATTCATACGAGAGTATATATCAACAATGGGTACGAGATTAAATATATGAAATACAAAGCAAAGAGCGACGTAGTGTGGGAGAAGGGTGAACCAGGTTCACATTTATATTTTATGTTCATAGTAAAATAAAAACAATTTTTCAAAACCAAGAGAAAAACATTAAAACGAAAACTTTGAATGCACTTATTAGAGTGTTGGATTTGTTTCGACGTAATCGTGTGAGAAAAAGTTTTAAAAAAAATGAAATGTAAGTTATTTCCTCATTTATATTCATCACACAACGCAAACACCGTACTACAGAAGATCGAATGCAATACTTTAGGTTAAAAAAATTATCTCAGCACACCTAAACCACACATTAGTTCACTGCACTCTAATTCTAATCCAACCGGAAGTGCCATCTATTCTCTATCAGTATTTTTTAAAAAAATTGAAAAGAGAATTATAAAAGACTTCACTGAATGAAATTAAGCTTAAAAAAATAATCCCTTGGTTGATATCTGAATAACTTACATCTTATTTAGGATAAACAGAACAGAACCGACAAACCCAACTCCCCTATGAGAGAAAATGGCAAGAAAAAACAACATTTATTCAAACATGACAAACCACCAAACCTATTCTAAATTCTTTGAATTATTCTCCTTGATTATTAGTCAAACAACCTTACTTGTACCCGGTAAGACACACTTTTGAATTATGACCGTTTTCCAAGTCACCCCCCACTCTTCTTGAAAGGTGCCACAGGTTTTTAAAACTCATGATTTACTTATTCATCAACAATCCCAGTTAGTGGCTACCTGAGACTCTTATCTCTTGGAGGTCAGGGCCGAATTTATGGTTTCATTTTTTTCTACGTTTTTTTTCTTTACCCTGAATTGATGGGGATATGCACAACCGTTGGGGCGATGTCCTTTCCGACAACTGTTGTACTATAATTTCTTGTAATGTCGTTACTGTTGTTGGATGTGTGAAGTCACTCAAATGTGTTAATTAATAAGTTTATTATTATACGGTACTGCTTCTTTGTTTGTAATTAATGCTGAATTGCTATGTATCGTTTGGTTGTCATGGCTTCACTAAGAAATATGTTGTCAAAGACATATTGGATTAAACCTTTTAGTTTATTTTCTAATTTTCGCAAGTCCGAGAACCTTATATCAACAAATGCTTCATAACATGTTATGAAATGTGATGCTTGGAGACTGCAGCATCTGAGATGACGTCCTTGAGAAGATTTCCAACAATAATTGAGACCATTTTTGTTATTGATCCAATACTTTGGTCGGTTGGTTGTATATTAGATAATGTGGTTTGGTGTGTGTTGGTGTTTAAAGTGTTGTTTGTTTTGTCTTAAGATTTTATGAGTTTTAATTAAAAGTATGGATGAATATATTTTTTAATTTATCGGATCTTTGTTTCATGCTTGAAACGTGCTTAATTGTGAAAATTACACATCTCGCAAACGTACATCACGTTTGCCATGTGATTGTGCACAATGGTGATGTACGTTTTCTAGAAATGCGGTTTGCGCACGGTTGGGCTCATTTGCGAGCCTCGAGACATGAATAATTGGACTCTCCATGAAAAGAGGATTCATCATCACCATATATCACTTACGAAACGATGTACACGTAGTATTGTGCAATTGTACCTTATCCAAATCAAGCTGGGTTTTGTCATAAAGCTAAGCTTAGAGTCGATGGAGTCAGTCGGATTCACTAGATTCAATGGATTGTGTTAGGTTTATCATATTGGTGGGATTCAGAAAGTTTCAGTTGGATTTACCACACTCAAAGAATTTTGGAGATTTACGAAATTCAAAGAATTTTGGAGATTTACGAAGTTGAGAAGGATTCACCACATTCAAAGGATTTTATATAGATTCACGTGATTCAGAAAAATTGAATGGATTTTGTAGATTCCCGAGATTCAGAAGGATTCAATGGGTTTCGTAGCTTCCTGAGATTCAGAATAATTTTTTTGTAGATTCGCAAGAGTTAAAGGATTTTATAGATTCACTAGATTTAGAAGAATTCAGTTAGATTTAGAAGTGTTGGCATTTGTTTGTGTTGCGATTCAGTTAGATTCACCAGATTCAAAGGCGATTTTCAATTTATTCAAGGGTGTACTAGGTTTCAGGCCACCACATGTCATATGCTTGGTTATGCATTTTATCAAGATACTGTACATTTCATTCAAAAAAAAAGAAAAGAAAAAAAACCACAAACATTAACTTTGTAGAATTACATCATAAAGCCATGCGCCTGTAACACACTATATAACATCCTGTCACAATTTAATTTCTGCACCCGCAAATATTGTCAAAACATAAAAATCTGATACAATAAAAATGTACATTTGGTTTATAAAACAAGTTACATACAGTACTACAATAGTACACTCGTTACAAATAGTACAGTCTGCCAATAACAACCACAAATATTTTTACTCCAAAGATTTAAAAAACTAATATTCAGTACACAGACTCACACTACATTGAAAATTATTATAGAAATAAAACCCATTACGAGTTAATTTGCCACTTGTTTGTTATTTTCCATTTTATGACACGGTGGCACAACGCATACGTTGCCGACTTGCCGCCGATGACCCGCGACGTAGCCGGAATGAGGCGGGTCAAAAGGGGCCCAGCCCCATCCAATTTGAGTTGCATTCATTTTCGAGTTAAGCGCGTGTCGAAATGCCACATTTCTCGCAAAAGGATCGACAGAAAGAAAAAAAAATAGGTGGGGGTGTTTATGTTGTAGCCCACCCGGGGACGATTTATTGCATGCAAATGTTTGGGCCGACGCTGCCCCCTAGGCGTCGTGAATCGACAATAAGTCACAGCTGTCCTCGATAAGTTTTTGACGCGCGCGCCCAGGTGATCCGAACACAACACACGAAGAAGTGGGATGATGACGATGACGTCTTTTGTTTTCTCCTCTTTTCATCCTGTCATGTAGAGGGCGCCCTCTCGCATTCCAAATTTCTCACCCTTGGAGTCTGCTCTCTGGGATGCTGACGTGGCAAATCTCGTTCTCGGTCGATACACGTCAACACTTTATTTCACGTCATTTTTATTTATTTTTTCAATAGATACATTCGAAGTTTTTGTTTTAATGTTTTTTTCTCTTGTTTTTGAAAAACTGGTTTTCCTATAAATATAAAATAAAAATTGCATCATCTTTATCTGTTAATGCTTAGCACACATTGGACACTAATGGTGATATAAACGAATTTTAAAAACATTTTTGGTTTACGGTAAACGTAAAACAGAAAATTGCATCATCAGTTTGTCCATCGATGCATCACACGCATCAGACACCAGGGTAGTTTGAATAAATTTAAATAAACCAATGTGACCGACACGACTGAGATTGATAGAATGGCATCGAAGAGACCCAGTAGCGAGTCGACTGACATGGAATTACGAATAAAGTCACTAGATTCTCGTCTCGTTCGAAGTTCTGCCATTTTTACCTCTGTATGTAAGTCGTCGAAAACAAATTCAAATCGGTTTTGTTTTTACTATTTTTAGTGTCTGCTTGTTTGTCTGCTTCCCTGGTGGCCAAATTAGCAACTAATGATCAAAAACAAATAAAAAACAAAAATATTTGATTTATAGAGGATGTTTTTGGCAGTTTTTGTCACAAACTGTTTTTAAAAAACAGAAAAAATTGAATTAAACAACAAAAACAAAAACTTTTTATTTTTTTGAATTTTAATTAATCATCGATATGGCTTTTTACATTTCTATCAATTTTTTTTTTATTCCAAAAAAGTAAGTTATCGATTGAACCTTTTAACCCTTTGCTTCCTTGAGTTTGCGATGCCCCCTAGCGAGCGCGCCAGTCTGGTTCTTATCAGGTGCAATGATCTCAGACGGGCGATTAATTGCTCTGGTGGACAGAGGTGGCATAAGTCACCTGTAAGCAGCGCATCTGTTGCGGGTGCAAAGGTGGCGCTTGAATTTGTTTGCCGATTTTTCTCTTTTTAATTGCAGGGTGGGTTGCTGAGGTGAGTGGTGGGAGTTGTTTTTGATATTTTATTTTATTTTTTGTTTTATTTGTTTCTTTATTTAATTTTTTTGTGAAATTTGGTTTGTTTTGTGTACTAGTGTTGGTGTTGCGGGAGAATGGGGATAGTGAGGGATGTCCATTAGTGCACAACTGCACACCTTGTTTTCCTGTGGGAATGGGGGTTATTTGAAGGGTCAAGGTTGGGGGTAAGTGAATTTTTGCTTTTTACATTCCCCTAGTTTCGTGATCTTTTCATTATTATTTTTTTTTATTCCTGTGGTGATGAGTTTTATCATAATTCAGGGTTTTTTCGTTTTTTTTTTGAAGGAAAGTGGAGTGAGGTGCTTTAGTTTTCACACTGAGAAATTATGGTAAAGGGATTTGAAATTTTTTTGCAATCTGAATGTTATCTGCAGAGTTTAGGAAAAAATGTCTGCTGATTTTCTGCAACATTTTTCTGCAGCTTTTTGGCCAATCTGCAGGATTCTGCAGTTTTTTGGCCAATCTTTGGTATAGAAACTGCAAAAAATCTGCAAATAAGCTAATCTTCTAATTATCTGCAGAATAGCTGCAAAAAGTGATCAATTCTCTTCAAACAATCTAGTTTTCTGCAGATTATCTGCAAATAAATTGATCGATTCCCTGCAAATAATCTGCAGAATTTATGAAACTGTAGAATTGATGAAACTGCAGAAAATTTGTACACAAAAATTTGCTTGCAATCGTTTTCAAAATTTTTGATGTCATCTAAAAATCTTTTTTAAAAAAACCTCACAATTTTAATAATGGTACTTGTAAAAAAATCTGCAGACTTATCTACACATTAACAACAAATGGCTTCAAAAATTTCCCAGAACCAGAATCCTATTATTAATTGAAGATTCACAAAATATCAGCAGTAAATCTTCAATTTTATTTGCAGGCAAAGAACAGATCGTTTTATTAAATTTCTTTTAATTTCTGTGTTTTGACTAAGCCAACAAAATAATTAATTCAATTGAACTCGTTATGGTCCAATGATTTAAACGATTTTCACAGTTTCGCATCACTAAAACAACGGATCAATAACAAGATGTGAGCAATTCCGGTGATTAGTTCAACAAAAACACTCAAAAAGTAAAACAAATTGCGACCATGACATCATAGTTCCACTCTAATAATTTACAAAACTTAAGTTCTCTTTTTTATTCAAGAACTTAAAAAAAATAATCGGCCATGATTGAACAATTTAAAATTTGTCACACGAGGTCGCTGTAATCATTCCTCTTCGGCCCATAAACTAGAAACCGAAAACTTTCTCAGGATCAGGAAAAAACATCAAAACTACTGAAAACAAAAAAATAAAATTACCATTAGCAACATTTACTTGACCATACATCACTTAAATTTCCTTTACAAAAAAATAAAATGAATTTCGGCTTTTTACTTTCAATAGCAACGAGTAAACAACAAGACTTACGACGCAAAATTCAAACTGCGCTGCGGCCATGCTGTTTTAGGTCTCAAATCGTAAACAAAATAAATTTTATTTAAATGCAAAACATTTTGCGGTCATTTTGTGATGTGGCATAATTTGAAATTAAAAAAAAAATTATACTTTTATTACATATTTTTTTATTTTCATAAAATATCTGATTTATATAAATCTAATAATAAAAAAAAATAATTATTAACATAATTAAACACTCAACATGTGAAACAACTGTTTAGTAAAACATTAAAAATAAAATTTACGATTTCTTTACACAAAAAATTAAGATAAATCCAAACTAAATAAACTAAATCAAAATTAATTGGAAAATATAGGCCTAAATAATTCCCAGTGGGATAATTTTTCATTTTTATATTTTTTTTTATATATGGAAAAAATAAAAGAAAATCTGAAATATTTTTTCAAAAAATAAAAAAAAAATAAATTCGTGCAGTTTTAGGATGCAAATGTTCAATTTTTTTCTTTATTTAACGTAAGAGCATCCGGATATTTCTCTTTCTCCCCTCTAAAACACGACGAGAAAATTTTTGAGAGAAAAAAAATTGTTCTCGTTTCTCACTCACTCAGTCGAGGGAAACTTTGAAATGGAAAAAATTGTTTAAATTAAAAACATTTTGAAAAACAGAATTCACACCTGTTAATAGTAATTATACGTATCAAATCGTTAAGTCATTTCAAATGAAATAGATTAATTTTACATGACATCACACAACAGATGATTACGGGGAGGTTTTTTCCTACTTTGACCAGCTGCAATTATTATTACCTGCACTCAGATGCTTTTTACAACCGGGCATCTGCTTTGATTTTTTTTTTCCTTATTTTTTTTGATGTGTGTGTTGCAACGAATTTTTTTTTTTTTGTGGGTTTGAGCGGTTTTTGTGCCACTGGATGTAGTTAATTGGTTGGCGGCTGCTGCTGTTCTGATGAACAATTTTGTTTTGGGGTAATTTTTATTTGGAGCAATGAGATTAAGTAAGTCCGGGTTGGCGTGGCGGTTGCTGGGAATGAGGAGGGTTCGTTCGGGTTATGAAAAGTGGGAGGTTTTAGGAAAAAGTGATCATCAAAAGTGATGGAATTGATGGTAATGGGAGATTCGTGTAGTGTAATTAAATTTGCACGGTTTTTTTTTTTTTTTTGGTGTTTTGTGTTGAAATTTTAAGTTTTGTGAAATTGGATTTTTGTTTTGTTTGTGGAATGTGAAAATTCGGGTTTTAGGTGTATGGGGTGTTTTGTTGAATATGTTGATGTGAAATTTATGTGGTTGAAAGTTTTCACTGGTTTTCTACGTTTTTCCGGAATTTGGTTTTATAATTGTATCGTCAAGGAATTTTTTTAAATAAATTTCCATTTTTCTTAGTTTTTTAAAAAAAATAATTTTTCTACTTTGGTAATTTTTTTTTATTTTAATTTTTAATTTTTTAAAAAATTCAATTTTTTAAATTCTGCTTTTCCAAATTTTCTTTAATTCTAGTTTTCCAAATTTTCTTACATTTTTGCTATTACATTGTTTAATAAATTTTAGTTTCCACTTTTTCCAATTATTTTTTTTAATTCAAATATTTTCCACCCACAAATACTGTATTTTCTTTTAATTCAAAATTTTCCATATTCCAATTTTTTTTTAAATTCCAAAGTTTCCACCATTTCAATTTTTTTAATAAAAATCCAAAATTTTCCACTTATATTCCAATATTTACATATAAATTCCAAATTTTTCCATATTTCCATTTTTTTTTAACAAATCCAAAATTTCCCACTTATTCCAATATTTTCAAAATAAATTCCAAAATTTCACTTCTCCCAATAAAAAATCTCATATCCCATTCCAATTTAAAAATTTATGTAACTTATCAGTTATCACCATTCCCAAAAATAAAAAAAAATCCACTTCTCCATATATAAATCCATTTTATTATTACCTAAAAAAAACTTTTTCTAAAAAAAAAACAAATAAAACTTTCCAAAAAAAAACAAAAATATATCAAACCCCAAATCTCGCATTCACCCAAATTTCCATGCAAATTATTCTGACTCCATTCCATACATCACATTTCCCAACAACCATAAAAAAAGAAAAATCTCCACTATTTCCAACCCACCACATCTCTTTTACATTTTAATCTCTATATAAACCTGTCACATCACATCCCTGCTCCAAATACGACTCCTCTCCATCACCCCGAAACTCACTATCTCCCCTATACATAACCAAAATAAAACATCCAAAAACTCAGTACAGCGCACCTACCGAGTCAGGAATTGCAATACCGACCGCCCGCGATCTTTGAAAAAGAAAACTAATATCGCAAGACAGAGACAAGTTGAAATTTCCCTGCACGTGATCGTCGTTTGACTCATTGCCGGTGCAACGACCTCCTACACGCCATAAAAATACGAGACAATTGCGGTGAAAGGAGTCTTTTTGCCGTTCCGTGGGGTAACAAAAGGGTGTGTCACGGGGTTCGACGAGTGACCCCATTTTCCCCTCTTTTTCTCTCACAAACACTCTACTCTTCTTCTTTGCTCATGGTGGAATCTGCACTCGATCCAGGTCAAAGGTCATTTTTATGGGGTCGTTTTGGGGGTTTGGAAGGTTCCCACAATTGTGTTTTTCATGTTTGTTAAGTTGGGACTGTTCAGGATTGGCAGACAACGAGTGGAGCCTGTGGTTTTTTGGCGGAAAATTGGTGGATTGGTGAAGGGGTGAAGTGAAGGTGAGGTGTCGTGATGGAAGTTTTGGATGTTGGTGATGACTGATGGGGTTTGCATGGTTTTTTTTTATGTTGTTTTTTTTTTATGGGGTTGTGACGGTTGTGTTGTGTTTGTGTGAGGAGTTTTGGTTGAGTGTGGGAGGAAAGTTTTCAGAGGTTTGATGTTTGAAAGTTTTCTTTTTGGATGTATTTAGGGATTTTTTTTAAAAAATTTTGAGATGCAAAGATTTGATGAAATTTTACTATGATTTTAATTACTGTACAGTATTAAGTTGAGTTTAAAGCGTTTTGAGATGTTTTAATTATTTTTATAGATGATTTCCGACAAACATAGATGTTTTATAGATGTTCATGGTATCTGACGTCATTATATATCGCGATTTCAGCAGATTTTGAGCGGTTTTTAAGGATTTCAGCAGATTTTAAAGAATTTTACAGATTTTAGCAGATTTATATGGGGTAATTTAGATTTTTCTGCAGATATTTCGTAATATTTCTGTGGATTTTTAGCAAATATTAGAGATTAGAAAATTTCTAAAATATTGTCAGGAGTTTTTTAAAAAAGGTTTAAGGGCATTTTCAGAAATATTGGAATTTCAGTTAGATCTTTAGTAAATTTTGTACATTTTTACGAATTTTAGTGAATTTCTATTGCATTTTTATTGCATTTTTAAGACGACAAAACGATTTCACGACATTTTTTTTAAGATTTAAATTTCCAAGTCCTTATTTAACATTAATTTTAAGTTTTAGAAGACATTTAATTGTAGATGTCACATCATAATCATACAACACAAGCCTACAGTATCAATGAAACATCACACAATCACAATTCACAACCAACAAAAAAAACTCAAATCAAACATTTAATTTCATTCCCACAATCACAATCACACGATCCCTCCCTCCATCCCATCCCATCCAATCGACTTCAACAACTTCCTCTCACTCAGCTCTCACTCACTCACTCACCCATCCTCCCTCCCTCCCTCTCGTTCTCCCTCTCGAATCTTCACCTGCTCCAGTTGAGCTCTCCTCGACCTGATTGCAGATTATTGGCACGGAATGTCGTTCTGATCCGAACGAGGGCCGCGAATCTGCCCTTCGACCTTGCCTCCCCCATCTTGTCGTGCACCGACGTGATTAATGAGCTCATCGTCGAAGGGCCCCGCGTGCCCAGCAGGTGTCACGAGATGCCGCCGCCCTCCAACAAATTTCGTCTCATTTTTCCCTTTTCTCCACACAACAACCCTCATCCCCCCTCCCCAAATAAAATTTAAAAAAAAAAAAACACACACCTGCGCGCGTGCGCAATTGCGACTCGAGGCGAATTATTTGTGGAACGGTTTTTCGTTTTTTTTTTTCGGTTTTTTTATCTCTATACACTAATACTCCGTACAAAAAAATTGGTTTATCGTCTCTTTTGATGTTATGAAAAACTTTAATTTCTTTAAGAGTTTAATGAATATTAAAAAACTGACTTAGGATGATTTAAAGACTCACCAGAGGTATCGTTTCGTGTGTATAGTATTTGAAATTTGGTGAAAAAACCTCCAAAAATGGATTTTCACAATTTCCCGATAACTCGACAACCGAATGAGATAAAATTAAAAACTAAACTAATTTAGGGTGTTCGATTTGTTGACAAACTTTTCTAAATTGGATGTATGGGTCTCGGTAAGTCTCAAAAAAAGTTGTAATGGATAAATAAGGTTGTGCATCGAGGGGAAGTCATTTACCATTCTAAAGAAAATTCAGGGAACACAGATTTTATAAAAAATCAGGCCCTCGAAGTCAATCACATTACAACTTTTTTTGAGACTTACCGAGACCCATACATCCAATCTAGAAAAGTTTGCCAATAAATCCAACATCCTAAATCTGCTTAGTTTTTAATTTTATCTCATTCGGTTCTCGAGTTATTGGAAAAATTGTAAAAACCCATTTTTGGAAGTTTTTAATTTTTTTCATCAACACTTTTTCACCAAATTTCAAATACCATACGAAATAAAATAATCCTGAGTTAGGTAGTTTTTTAATATTCATTAAACTCTTAAAGAAACAGAAATTGTTATTCCAATTTTTTTTGGCACGAATGGAGTAGTACTTTATATCGAGGGCTCGATGAATATTCCGCGCAGGTGTGGCCACAAGCGTCTCATTGTGTGGTGATGAGTGTGGTCCAGTTGTTCCCCCGCATCACTTTGTGTGTATATGTGGAGTACGAAGCGTTCCATTGAATGCTAATTTCGGGGCCTCACCTGAATCTATGGCCATTGTTTCGTGTGAGGGGGGTTGCTCGCAGGGGTGTCGTGACGCTCTGACTTTTGACCTCTCGCCTTGAATTTTAGCCCATTTTTCTGCCCGAGGCCTGCAGGTGGAGTCTGGAGCAAGTGAGCGGGGAGGTGGAGCGTGCCAAGGGGGGCACGCGGGGGTGGATGAATGGTGCTTGAAAAGTCAAAGAATGGAGAATGAAATGAAATGTGGTATATATTATACGGGAATTGTAGCGGGACCTGCAGTGAGGTACGGTTTTCGTGAATCATGCTTTATTTATTGGTGGTTTTTTTTTTTTGGTTTGTTATTCATGGGGTTATGGGATGGTATGGTATGGTATGGGTTGGGATGTGAGATGTTGCGATATATTTTTAATTTCAACCATCAAAATTACGCTATCTCGTTGATTTTTTAAAATATGGCGAAATGTTTTAAATTTATCGAAAAATATCAAAATTTAGCAAAATATATCGCAAAATCACAAAATATCGAAATTTCGAAAAATTGCAAAATGTTAAAAAATATCGAAATATTGAACAATATCACAAAATATCGAAATTTCGAAAAATTGCAAAATGTTACAAAATATCGAAATATTGAACAATATCACAAAATATCGAAATATTGAAAAATATCACACAATATCGAAATATTGAACAATATCACAAAATATCGGAATATCGCAAATGTCACGTCACAAATATCGAAATATCGAAAAATTACAAAATGTCACAAAATGTCGAAATATTGAACAATATACCAAAATATCGAAATATCGCAAGAAATATCACAAAGTATCGAAATATCGCAAGAAATATCACAAAGTATCGAAATATAGCAAGAAATATCACAAAGTATCGAAATATCGCAAGAAATATCACAACGTATCGAAATATCGCAAAATATCAAGAAATTTCACAAAATACCAAAATATCATATCATAAAATATGATATTCCGTGACATCATTCTTGTTCAGAAAAATATCGCTTATTTGTAGTTATGGGTGTAAAAATTATTGAAATCTGTGTAGAAATGTTACTCCATATTAGGTTATGTGTTGTAGAATTTTGTGTCAAATCGATTTATGAAAATTCGTGATTTATCAGGAAAAATTGGCGGGAAATGCAAATTTTTCCATCCGTGCCGAGCAAAGTGTCATGGGAGAAATTCAGTGAAATTTCGCATTTTGTGCATCGATTGACCTCACTAATTTCATATTTCAAAAGAATCTAGTCATAAATTTGAAAACCAGAGTACTAAAAAATGTTTTTATTGCTTTGTTTTTGCATCTTAAGAAGGTGTTAAGGGTTGAGGCTAAATAATTTCTAATAATAATGACCTTAAAAAGTTGTATATTATTCTTTTAAAAAAAAATTAAAAAAGTAAATAAACAGTCTGCGAAAACTGAAAAGGCAACGAAAGGGAAAACATGGATGCAAACAATGGGAGGAGAAACACCAACGTAAACATTTATGTAAAAAAAAATAAGTTCAATGTGAACAACATCGAGGACAAGTGTTATTTTTACATTGTTGTTTCAAAGCAACTATAAGAAAACAACATTGTTGCACATTGTTGTTTTAACTAAACTATACTGTCTACAACAATATAAAAAAAAAATTTTCAATTGTTGAGAAAATTTTTTGCTATTATTGGATACGGTAATGAAAAAAAATTTTTGTTGAAAAAATACTTTTTTTATTATTGAATTTTTTTTTAATTGCTATTTCAAAGTAACAATAAGAAAGCAATAATGTTCACATTGTTGTTTTAACTAAATTATGCTGTACTTGTACAATAATAATAAATATTTTTCAATTGTTGTGAAAAATATTGTTGGAAAAAAATCGATTTTTCCATTATTTTTTTTCTATTGCTGTTTCAAAGCAAGAATAATAAAACAACATTGTTGCACATTGTTGTTTTAACTAAACTATGCTGTCTACAACAATAATAAATTTTAATTCTTAGAAAATGAAAAATATTTTCAATTGTTGAGAAAAAAAATTTTTCAATTGTTGTGAGAAAAATTTTTTTTGTTGATTTTTTTTATTATTGACAAAAAAAATTTTATTGTTGAAAAAAAGGAACAACCAATGATTTACCGTGCAAAAATAATAGTGACGTCAAAATTCGTAAACCTCAAACAAAAACTGATCTGAAATTCCATTCGCGTTCCCTTTCCGATGACGCGATCGGCCTTGACTCGGTTCGATCATTGCTTTAATTGCAAACCAAAAAAAAAAAAAAAAGAAACCTGCGAAAAACTTTTCCAAACCAACGTGACTCCTCATCACGGCGGGGTCAGCGATTTCCAACTTTTACATGAGTAGCCACAAATTAGCAACTGGCCACAATTATCAACTGATTTCCAACCAAACGTGTCCTTGCTCTGAAAACATCTTTACCTCGACCCCACACGCGTCTCATACCGTCCGTGCGGGGGCACAAACACAAGAAAAAACACCAAAACATCAACAAAACAACACAACACAACGAAAAAACCTTCCCTCCCTTGCCAAAAACAACGCCAAATTCCCAATAAGCGATAAATGATGGCGAAAAGAGTTGAAGAGGTTTTAATAGATCAGGGCGTCGTTCGCCGTCATCGGTTTTTATCCGAGGTGTGCGCATGTGTATCTTAGATTACAAACGCCCTGCGTTGGCCGTTCCAAAACGTCGACTTGCATACAGATGAAGCACCTGTGTTGTACCTGCTTCTTGTTTTATGAGTTTTCTTCTTTTTTTTTTATGGCTCTACTCGGGGTGGCCAATCTCCTTCCATTTTTTTTTTCTTCTCGTCTTTGCTCAGGGAGGTGACTGATGGACGCGAAGTCGTCGGGTCAACTCGAGTCTGTTGCTCGTTTTTTCGTGCCAAGTCATCAAAGGGGTTCGTGTTGTTTGACTAAGGTGTCAATTTCCTTGCCTTGAGGGTTTTTGTGTCTGAGTGAGTGAGGGAAGTGAGGATTAGGGATGGATGGATGGATGATGGTTGGGGGGTGACAATTGTTGCAAAGAGATCTATTTTGGGGTTTTTAGGGGGATTTTCGTTTGTCGATTTTTTTTTTTTATGAGGCAATTTGAAGGATTTTTGTGGTTTTTCTGTACGGTTTTTGATGATTTGTTCAGTTTTACATGAATTTTGGTGATTTTTTTTGGTGATTTTAAGTGATTTTCTGGAGTTTGTAAGGGATTTTTAGCGATTTTTTGGGTTTTTCTAAATTTATGTAAATTTTTGTGATTTTCGGTATTTCATTCACGATTTTTTTTTTTCGATTTTGTTATTTATTAACTCGCATTTTGATGTTTTTGTGCATAATTTATCAATTGTACTGTGTGAGATATTTTAAAAAAATAAGTTCACACGTTAAATTGTGGGCAAAAATTCGAAAATCGGTGGAAAAAAAAAGTGTTTTAAATTATTCTCGTGAGGTGTATCATCGAAATTTTCGTTTTTCGGCAAATTTGGGTTTTGGTTTCTTATGGTTTTTAGTAATTTTTTCACTTTTACACAATTTTTAGTAAGTTTGGGTATTTCGTATTTTCGTACACGATTTTGCATCGATTTCGGCATTTTTAACTGAGATTTTGCTGTTTTTGTGTGAGAAATTGTTTTAAATTGTGTGCAAAAATTCGAAAATGAATAAAAAAAAAATTGTTTAAATGAATAAAATCATTTAAGGTTTCTACATAAAATCGATTAAAAAGGAAGAAATTCGAGTTTGAAATCCCGGCAAAAAAATTCACGTGACACGATCCATCCACCCATCCATCCTACATTTAAAAATAAAACAAACCCCATATCTGGGTCTGGGGCATCGAAAAGAGGGTCCACAAGTGGTCGGGGACGATTTCCTACTCCAAAAACCGTCCAGCCTTGACCCCTTCGACCCGATCTAGGGGTCAGAAGGAGGGTTTTTACTGTTTGTTTTCGGCTCTTGTGAAGACGACACACCTGTTTACTTGCGCCTTTTTCGCTGTACATACGACACACGGCCGTTTCGTTTCCATCGCTTTTTGCATCAGCCCCGAGCGGTTGCGCATTCTTGACTCGTTTTTCTTTGTGTTTGTGCCCGGTTGGTGGCGCGCACTTGTTTTATTAGACGTGCATTAGAAATGCAGATGCAGCATCTGGCCTTTGATCCGTGCAGTGCGGTTTATTGGCGATGGGCATGCGCATTAAATGGTGTTGATAATGTGGAGTAAGTGGGACATGATGACGTCACGAAAAGAGTATAGATAATGTCGTGATTTGTGTCATCGTTAATTTTTTTTTTTTTTGCTTTAACTGCCGGTATTAAAATAACAAAAAGTTGCGAAGAAGTGGAAGAAGAAGAAGCAGAAGAAGGGAGAAATATATATATATATAAAAAAAAAAAAGGTGGTAGGGAGGGAGGTGAGGTGAGCGAAAGGTTGCCCGGATCTGGTGCATGGGAACGCTCGTGCGTTGAGGAATGTACGGCGCAGGTGAAGGGAATTTGACCCTTGTTCGGAGCTCCCTGTTCATGATCAACCAGGATCAGGCATCAAGTGTTACCGAATTGCTGTACTTTTGGCAAAAAACGGTTATAATGTTTGGTTATAAAGTTAAAGGGCACAAAGTTTGTAACGGGAAATGGGATCGAGTTGGAGGTTTTGTTGTGAAAAAAAATATAAAAAGTCTGTTTTTTTCTTGTTGGGAAAAGAAATAAATGATTGAATTTAATTTGATTGAAATATCGATTATTTAAAAAATCGGTTTTTGTTTTTCTCGATTTTTTTTTTTTTTGATATTGAGATGATTTTTTGTATCGATAAATCCATATTTTTAAGGATCGAAAAAATAAAATTCGTTTTTTTCCTTATTGGAAAAGCAGAGAAATACTGTTCAAAAATGTAGGAAGAAATTTGTCAGAAAAAAATCAATTTTAATTTTATCAATTTTTTTTAAGAAAATAATTTGCAAAAATAATTGGCGTTTTTTTTCCTCGAATTTTTTCGATATGAGAATTTTTTTTGTATCGTCGATTTTTTTTCCTCGATTTTTTTGATATATAATTTTTTTTACAATCGATTTTTGTACAAATTGATGTTTTTTAATAATAGAAAATATAAATATCTATTTTGTCGATATTGTAATAAAAGATACTCCGTAAACTAATTTAATTTTGAATCGAGAAAAAAATCGATTCATCGATTCATCGATATGGTCGATTTTTATTTTTTCTATTCTTAAATAAAATGGATTTGCACAAAAATCGCGGTTTGTAATGTTTAAGAAGAGAAAAAAAATCGATTTATCAATTTAGTGTACGGTTCTTAAATATTACAGAAATCGATTTTTGTACAAATCCATTTTATTTTCAGAATATAAAAAATTAAAAATCGTTGTCTTTTCCTTCGATAATATAAAAAATTCGATTTTATTGATTTTGTAAAATAAAATTGAAAATTTAATTTTTCAATCGAACTATATCGATAAATCGATTTTTACAACCTTAAAATTCAGAAAAATTAATCATTTTTCAAACCAATTACTTAAATTCCAAAATAATCGAAACATTCAACCCAAAAATCAGAATTTCTTTACCAAAAACTCAAAAAACCAGAACAAGTTTCCTCAACAAAAAAAAAAAAAAAAAAACTTCCAAAAATTCCTTCATTTCAACTTCAAACAAAACTCTCCTCATCCCCTCCCAACATCCAATCCCGTCAAATTTCCCTCCCAAATCACCAAATCACCAATCCCCATAAATCAACCGGATCCACCCGATCCCATTCATCACTCGGACATTTTAAAAACTTAATTTCAATTGTAAACATCGATTAATCCCATCGAGGAAAAGACTGGCAGCTGCAAATACACCAAACGAGATCATTGCACGCAGCTGGTGTGTCGTCCCTCTTTTTTTTTATTATTTATATTTTTATTTTTCCTTTCCTTTTTTTTTATTTGATAATTATACTTCTTCGAGATTTCCTTCCAGGTGATGCGAGTAAACGCGAGAAAGCGCACGCTTCATCTGCTCCCAGGATGAGAGAGAGAGAAAAAAATGAGAGGAGGAAAAAGTTTATGTTGTTTTTTGTTTGGTGTTTAATATTCTACTGTTGCAGTGAGGCATTTCGTGATGTTGCTCTTGAATTTCGCGCGTCGGGATGTGTGTGTATGAGAAAGGGGCTTTAGCTGTGAGCATTTTTCCCAGCCAATTAACGTGTCATGGGTCGAGGAGGGTTGTAGGAATTTTTGGTGATTTCGTTTGAAAATTGTACATGTGTGAGAGAAGGAGAACTAGTGCAATTGTGCGTGACAAATACAAACAAGTCATGTTTTCTTTCGTTATGGTGATGACAGAATCCGGATTTTTCTCTGTTTTCGGGGTTTTGTGTATGTATGGTTGTTGGATGTGGTGTTGAGGGGTGAAGGTGAGTTGTAGGTGTTGTTGTTGTTGTGGGGTTCGTGAAGTTAATTTTTTGGGGGTGTTTCACTGTGGGTTGGTTTGAATTGAATTTGGGTTGATGGATGGAAGGTTTGAGGTTTGAATGGTTTTGAGTGAAAATATATTAGAAAATATTGGTATAAAGGCTATTATCGGTTGAAAATCGATTTTTTAAAAATTTGAAATAAATTGTAGGTAATCGAATTTTAAATGTAAAAAATAAAATTGTAATCGATTTTTTTTTGTTAAAATACTTTGAAATGCCTATTACTTTGAGAAATACTGAAATTGACTTTTTCTGAGTAAAGAATTATGAAATCGATTTTTTAAATGAAATAAATTTTAACCGATTTTTTCCAGTGAGAAAAAATATGAAATCATTTTTTATCCTCAGTGATTTTTTGAAAACTTTGAATACGATTTTTTTAATTTTGAAATCGATTATTTTTTGCTTCTAAAATCGTCACTTACTGATTTATTTGATAAAATAATTTGAAATTACTTTTATTTATCTCAAAAATTTAAAAATCGTGTGATTCTACACCAAAAAACTTTAATTCGATTTTTTTCATTCTTGAAGGAAAATAAATAAATAAATCACACCAACTCGTTCTTCCCTAACGAATTTACCTCAATACTCAATCCCAAACAAACACCGCGCTAACAAAGCAATAAAGTATCAACCGAGCCTAGTTTCCCAACAACTTTATTCGACTTTTACGCTCTAAACCGATATCAATTCAATTACAAACATTTACAACCCATATTAACCCAAATAATAAAAACTAGAACTACCGTTCGTACCACATCACATTACCACAACACAACAAAAACCCATAAATCAATCAAAATCAATACATTTCACCCAAAAAAACACCAAAAACCTCAACTAAAACCAACCAAGAAAAATTATTCTGACCGAATTTAGGATACTAACACCTAAAAAAATAATTACAATTATTAATATTAAAAAAAAACCTAATAAATAAATAAATAAATCCATTTAAATTAAAACTCGTTCTTGGCAGGTGATAAAATGATAAAACGATCACGTGACACGACCCCCGAGACCCCATTGTAAGCTTAATCTAATTTTCAGGTAATGACTTTAATGACACGGTACAGGAATGTCGCTCTCGCCCTCGATCCAATTTCGATCCCTAACGAGTCCGGTTACCGCATAAAACGCGACGACAAAAGAAGTCGCATTGTCCCGTATGCGCGAACGCGACGTTTCATTATGTCGTTTCATGTTTTTCCCTCCGTTCCGCGCGTTTACCGACGTGTGTGGGCGTGGTGGGGGTGAGGGAAGGTGTCACGGGAGAGGGAGACGCGTGCAAAGTGTAACGCGGGGGTCACTTAATGGTCGTTTTGTGATGGCAAAAGAAGGAAGAGGGAGGAGGGGGCGTGGGAATGACACCATTAAAAAAAAATGGCCGCCGTGTCTGTGTATATCCCCGAGGTGGGAATTTGAGTGTTGTCATTCAACTCTTTGACGTCATTTTTTTTTGTTTTGTTTTTGTTTGGTTTTTGAAATTTTTTGTTGGTTTTGGTAATGAAATTGATTTTAAAGGCAGTAGTTCGTGACTGGGAAATGAGTACGGATTGTGTTTCTATGAGATGTGAGATGCATCGTGTGGGATGGGCAGTTGGGTCAGTGGATTGGATGTTATCTGGTGGAAGTTTGAAGGGTTTTGCTTCTGTCATACTGGATGTAGTAAAGTCTTGGTTTTTTAAATTTTTTCTGCTTTTGCAGTGTTTGACACATGAAATTGTTTGATTGTTGTGAGTTTCTTGTTATTTTATCTTGGAAAATTGAAGAAAGAGGAGGAAGTTACAAGGTTGTTTATTGACATAAGCAATTTTGTGGGTCTCTATTATTTTCTTTGCAATTTTGTCTGCATGTGAGCTGATTAATTTTTTTCGGGTGTCTTGACCACACGTACAGTACGGTATAGATTGACACCATCCTTATGTGTAGAGGAGACTTTTATTACATAAATCCAGTGATTTTTCCAACATAGACGTTCTGGAATCATTGATTTTCCAAAAACTGGACTTTCGGTATCTTCCTAAATACAGAAATTCAGTTCAGCCTAAACCTATATCTATACCAATTTAATTCTGTAGGGTAAAATTATTTTGATAACGCCTGTTGGAAAGCAAAATGTGACACTTTGATACCAAAGTAAGATAGTCATTGGCATCTTGAACTCAAGTCACTCTAAGTACTATCTGATGATCGAAGTCCCTTAAAGAGTCAATGAATGCCTCATCCAACAGCCTATATGGAGTCATTGGATGAAGTGAAGACATAACGAAATTTCTTTATTCAAGGGTAAAACGACATCATAATCTGCATTTTTTTCGTGTGATTTCCGAACACTGCAATAATGGTATTACTATTTACAATATTAACCATCAGTTGGGCCTTTAATCAAAAATTCCAATCAAAAAAGTCCCATATGGCTGATTGCATCCAAGCTCGAGCTAATTCGTCCAAGATTTTTCCTCCTAACAACATTGGAACTACCGTTCTGCGACAGACAAAACTGCTCATACTGTATTTCAGTACCGCAAAACTCTAATTGTGCGCGGGTCTCAATTAGACCTTGGGTCTCTATTTTGTTTCAAAATGCGTCCAAGGAATATTCCGGGACGAGGAAAGCGATGGTGTGCTCGGATTTGCTCTGCGACCGATACTTTTCGTGTCGCGGCCATTTTTCTAAATTATACTATCACTTTTTTAGTGGTTTTTTCCTCGTATCTCTATAGCTGTTGGCCGCAGAGCAAATCCGAGCACACCGTCTTGTTCCTCATCCAAAACCCTATCTTGGAACATTTTTTTCCTCAACATGGTAGATTCTGGGTCCGAGAACACGAATCTGTAATCGGAATTGCTCCGAGACAATAGACTCATGATTTTTCGTATCGGGTGGTATGTCGTAGATATG
>JAQFZO010000334.1:0-27522 GCA_034695885.1 Geophilus flavus
ATTTAATTTAATGCATTTTCAGACAATTTTATTAGATTTATTGAGATTTTCGGGATTTGTAAAGATTTTTTGGGATTTGTAAAGATTTTCGAGATTTTTTGGGATTTTTGAAGATTTTTTGGATTTATTAAGATTTTTGGGATTTGTAAAGATTTTCGAGATTTTTTGGGATTTTTGAAGATTTTTTGGATTTATAAAGATTTTTTGGGATTTGTAAAGATTTTTAGGATTTTAAGAGATTTTCAGGGATTTTCGAGAATGTCGGTCCCCTTGACGATCAGTCATCTACTGGTTTATTTCTATGACGTGCAATGACGCAGTTCCTGCCACTTTGTACCAAGTGATGCAATGTAACTCAGAAATCTCTAAAAAGAAATATGACCTCAATATGGCTTCATCTAAACCGGAAGTGCTCCAACATACCCCTTCAAAGTTCAATAATAAAAATAAAGAAAACTTACAAACCACATAATGAATAAAAGACGTTTAATATCCCATTAAACATGCCTCAACTTAATAAAAAACAAATTCTACAATAATTTTCTTCGCATTAAAAAAAATTCATCAGAATAACACAAAATGAAGAAAATTTACTCTACTGAAAGAAAAAAAATAAAAATTCATTCTGTACATCAAACTCTAGTCGTAGGAGTAGTTGTGCGCGTGGATGACGTCGAAGGCAGTACGATACTTCCGGCATCACTAAACGGTCCTGCACGTTTGTGCACGTCCAATGCCCGCACAGCAAAATGATACTTGTGTCCATCGACAAACTGAGTGAGAGTACAAGCCATGGGCAATGCCAACGCTTTCACGTCCCCGACTTTCTTCCACAGGGTGGAACTGGGTGTTGCACTTGTTTCCTGGTAAGCGAATAGTTGGTAACACGAGATCTCCGCGTGAAGGGAGTTTAAATTCATGTTCCAAGAGAGCACAATTCCTGGGAAATAAAGGGTAAATTAAGTAAATTGTGTGTGAAGGGATGAAATACTGTATTTCTGCAATTAATTACTAATGTTTACCCTTGAGGACGGCTTAATTCACAGTTTGCGTGATACTGTGTGTGTACCGTGGATGAGTTTTACTATTTTGCCACTAGAGGGTACAACTATTAACTGTGCATGCATAGCAAGATTGATTGCCTCTTACAAGGTTTAACCATCTTACTAGGAGTTTCTGCTAACCATATAACGGTAATGTCAACGGAATGTCTGGCAAAACATTTTCATTATTTGTGTTGGCCGCATGAGGGTGTTAGCACAAATTTTGACGTCAGAATTTGTGCCAAATCATTGTGCGACTAGCACAAGTAATGAAAATATTTCGCCAGACGTTCCGTTGCCGTTGCTGTTGTTTGGTTAGCAGAAACTCCCTAATGTTGCGTCAACTTCAATATGTTTAGTACGAGTATTCTCGATAGGATTACGAATGAAATCAATTGCAGCCGAACTATCATAGAAGAAACCCGGTTTTACTTCAAATGGATGTACTTCAGTTGAGTTTTAAATTCCACCACTAGAGGGCACAAATTAATTGTGCAACCAGAGTTCTGTTTCTGCAATCTGCATCATACAACATGTGAATTAAAGTATCAAGGACTTTCGATAGATAGATTGCAAATATTGATCTCGGTACGATCATTGTACCATCTGGCGTTAGTATACAAAACATTATTCCCAAAAGTTATTATTAAAACCTGATTTCAATTATGCCGAATAGACATGTGATAATGTACTGCACCGGTTAAAGGTTAAAGATATTTTGTTCTTTGAAATTTGTCCCAAATAAACGGCTGGTCCAATTAGCAGGTTGTATCAAGTTGTATCAGTAAAAGGAGAAGTGAAA
This sequence comes from Geophilus flavus, assembly GCA_034695885.1. NCBI lineage: Eukaryota > Metazoa > Arthropoda > Chilopoda > Geophilomorpha > Geophilidae > Geophilus > Geophilus flavus. Next base: position 1,846 of record JAQFZO010000334.1, read on the forward strand.
ACCCCTAATTTACAGTAGAATGAGTCCTGAAGGCCTACCAAGGCCTTAATTTCCTAAGCATCATGGGATGCTTCCGCCATTTTTATTTTTTTGGCTGCTAAGTTAGGTTTTAACATTTGTTTTTGTAATTTATAGATTTTTGACAGGTCACGCATGGCCAAAGTAGCTGCAAGTAACTCCGATACAAACAAAATAAAATAAAAACTGTGGCCAAGTGGCCTGAACATCTTGTTGCTACAGCTGCTTTCATGATTGTTGTCGTATGCGAGAAAGTAGCACGCCAAATGGCAGATGGACAGTTTCCACTCCTCCTTTTACAAATCCTTGGTTTGATTAACCGGAATCAACTGATTTTGCAATGTGTTTATACTTTAAGTCCCCAATACTGCAATTATGCAAAAATGTTCATCCCAAGGTCCAGGTGGTGACTAGTAATTGCAGAAATACGGTAATGAATAAACAACTTACCGTTAGTAACTTTAGAAATCTTGAGAGCTGGTTTTGGAGGTATTTGCTTTAATGATGTCGAATTTGATTCCGATGATGAAGACGAAAAAACAGGCAATGGTGCCGGATGCTGCAAAGGAATTTAACACATTAGCATGATTGTGTTTCTATGGCCAAACGATCAATTTTTCCCAAATCCCCTGTTCAGTTATAAAATTAGAAAGATGTTATACAGAAGGCAACAACTACGGCTCATTTTTAAAAAATTGCATGTTCCCTTTAAGCCATTTTATTTAAAAAATGACTTTCACAGTGGCAGGTCCCGAGATGATGTTTACATGCACCATGTTTGTGGGAGAGTTCATGTCTTTCGAGGGAGAAAACATACATCCGGGTTTTGCTTCTTCGATGAACTAATGCGTTTATCGAATTCCCCAGAAACCTGTTTGGTTTGCGATAATGCATTTTGACGAAAGATGTAACATGGCCACCAATTTTTTTTAAAAATTGAATGGCGCCGCTGCGGACCTTAACCATTATAATACTACTACTACTACTACTGCTACTGCTGCTACTACTACTACTACTGATGCTGCTACTACTACTTCTACTACTGCTACTGCTGCTGCTGCTGCTGCGACTACTACTACTACTACTGCTACTGCTGGGTATGCTTGGACGATTTCTATGTGAAACATCTCTATGGAATTTATGACCAGAACACACACTGGCGACCTTATAAGCCTTATATCTGTCTGTCTGACTATGGAATTTAATTTTTTACATTAACGAGTAGAAGTTCTATGTCAGCGGAAGCAAAATTTTTCTTCAGTTTTGCCCGTTCTCGACATTCCCGTTGACGTAATTTTGCCCGTTCTCGACATTCCCGTTGACGTTCTTTAGCTGATTTTGCAACCTTCTTTGGTCTAGTGGCTTTCAAGCGAGCCTTATACGCTCTTTGCCTTTCAGCGGCGGTTTTTGCCATGTCAGTCTAAAAAAGGGGAAAATTAAAAGTAGAAAATGACATTTTTAAAATTTTACGGTTTTCTTATCCAGAGATTTAGAAAATCAATACATTTTGGATTTTTCAAATTTTTCGAATCGATCCAGTGGAACTCGGGTTGTCACGAAATTAGGTAACGCAGGCTAGTCGCTCCACACCAAAGCAGCACTAGACGGAGATTGGCAGTGCTGTTGTGGCTGACTGGGTGGTGCAGCGATGACGTCATCCAATGCGTCACCTGATTTTGTGACACTTGCTGCAATTTAAAATCAATGGGGCATAGCATATAAAGATGTTTCACATAAAAATGAAGCCGGATTTAAATACACCTTTAGGTGCATTGAAATTATCAGCTAAAACCAATTTTTATGGTAAATTATTTATCAAAAGTGTTGTTATTTCATTCCAATGTGGCAACTACAAGAAATTTATTTCACAATGTGCATGGGGGTTGCATACAAAAGGGGGGGTCTTTACAAGGAGGTTTAGTACCCTCCAGTGGTTATGTTAGGCAGTCACGTCCTAGGCTCCCTTCCCCTCTCAGATATTCCAAAAAGGTCATTTACTCAAACTGTTTAATTATGAATTTGCATTACAATTTTCTTCAAGACTCTTTACTTGCAAAGGCATCAATTACATCATCAAAATCAATATTTTGAGTGTATTCCATTGTGTAATCAAAACAGTTTTATTTTGTAATATACTCCCAATGACATGATTTATCAGCAAATACCATAGTAACAACTCACTAACCTCAACCGTCAACCCCACAAAAACAAATAAAACCAGCTGATGCTGCAAAGTAGCCATTCTTGTAAAATTGCCCCGGCGAGGCGCTACTCAGCAATTGCCTACCTTTGCCTATTCCCAAATCCACCAAGGTGCCCTCTAGTGAAAGAGTATAAAAAATAGTGGATTTGGAATATTGTCGATTTTATTGATGCAATACAACATCAAATCAAGATCCATAAAAGCCAAGCTTCGGTTATTGTGCTTGATGATGCTATATAACATCATGAATAGTCCTATAAGTCATTTATATCATAAAAACAGTTTTTAGCTGATAAATTGAATGCACCTACTGACATGAAGTCATTGAACTTTCTCAAGGACATGGTTTTCTTATTGACTTATTGGGATTAGATCAGGTCTAAAAAACCTGTCCCTAATGAAATTGCAGGAGACTACAGTTTAAAAAAAGATAAAATGCACAATGGCATGAATTAATGAATTCTAAGAATAAATGTTTAGGTCTGGTTGTCTTTGCAGGTAGACTGCAGCGCAACCGGCAACAAATGGCAAAAATCGATTACATTGTGCAGTTCTGCTACCAGTCTGGGTTAGCATTTACAAAAGGCGCCCAGATTTGAAATGCTGTTTCAGAATTGATGAAGAAAAGTACTTACAACTAATTATAAAGCTTATAGTGAGTGATAAAATTATAAGTATGCATAATTTCTGCCATATACAACTCATCTACAGATTTTAACACAAAATTATAATTTTCAATTTAGCATAAGACTTATAGTCAACATAATTTGCTATTTCATTCAAAGTTCATTCACCCATGTTGAAAAACATTTCTTCGGTACTCTGAAAATAAAAATGCCTTTGCACTCGTTTCCGGGAACGTGTCAAGTTTGAGTGATGTCTGACTGTGCGTATCTATAACAGACAATGTCTATACAACATCCGCTCGCTCTGGTGGCAGTGTTTAGAAACAATTAATGAGGATGGAAACAGTTCAGTTGTTTTGGTAGTTATCGGTTATCTTCATTGCATGTTTTATCAGAGGATGCAGACGTCGCTATGGTATGATATTTCGTTTTATCACCTCTTGTGGTTTTAATAAGAACATTTCATTTCAATTTATGATGTTTTTAACATTTGTTTTTGAAATTTATAGATTTTCAATAGGTTGCGTAAAACTCGTTCTTGCTGTCTGCGTTTCACATCATCTTTTCTTGGGGATGACAAAGGATTTCTTCTCGCCATTGTAATTGGCAGTGATTTCTTTTAAAGTCTTGTGACAAGATTATTACACAACCATTGTATCATCATCATACAATAAACTCTTCAAAAGCCATCAGTCTAAGCCGGATCTTCTTGGATGTGTTTTGTCTTCTTTTCATTAGTTTGAAGATGTAAATTCTTTAATAGTTCACTGCAAGGAGTTGTATGCAGCAATTGTGCAAGTGCTGCATTTTCATTGCAAGTTTTAACCTTAAGCCTTAGCCAAATGATTGTTTTGAATCAAATTTTAGCGCAGAGATATCGATGTAAAAAAATTTCAGATTTGGGGTAATAAACACACTTCTGTGGATTGGGAAATAATTGACAGAAGGAAGGAAAAACATGTGGAGTGATGCTATATTTTGAGTGTGTTTGAAAATGTCAACCGAAAAAAATCTTGATCCTGTTTAATTAGTAATAATTATTCAAAATCATGTTGGTTGACTGACCCCCGAAGAACAATGGTGGTGCTAGTTCCAAATCCTTGCCTGATTAACAATTGTTCCAGACCAACAGATATCTGGTAATATCAATTAGAAGAATTTCTCACAGGAAGCAAAACAAACTACTGGGAATGTACAATCGTGGTCAAAAAATTTGTCGCGAGCAGCATTGAACAAAATAGAGAGGAGGAGCCTGTCTTCGCCATGTAACCCATCCCAGCCAATCAGGCAAGGCCTTTTGTTGTAAAATAAAGCAAAAGAGAGCCCTACAATGCTCTAATCCACTTGGCCCAATTTTCTTCTCGATTGTTGAATGGCAGCCAATCACATTGCTTGTTTTTGTGAACTGCATTGTGGTCAAAACCAAGACACTACAGCAGAATAATTCAACATGTTATTCTTTTCCCTTAGCCAATTTTACAAGGTCTGTTTATCTTTTAGGCTCACTAACAGAGGGATGGCCAGCACCTGCCAATCACTGTTTGGAACAATATTACATTGTTTCAAACCGTTTTCTTAAAATAAAGCTAAATTTTTGATAAAACTTACCATATGTTTCCAATCCATTGTTATTTACAATCAAACATTGCACTACGGTATTTTTCAACCAAAGTACTTGCGCATGCACAAGCGCAGTGAGTTACAAATCCGGGTGATGTTTGCGCTTTGATCCAAACTGATCAAACATCTGGGTGAGTCAGAATTCCATAGATAGTCCAATTTGTCATTTTATTTATTCATGAATACTGTATGTCAGATGAGTATGTTCCTAGCCTAAATCACATTTCTAATTGACATTTCTACTCTATCTATCACGGTTCTGGAGCAACATTAAGGATGACCTTAAAGATGACCTCCAAGGTCAAATTTGACATGACCATTCAATCAGAACCAATTGATTTAATCTAAGCGCATACACATCACATAGTCATAACTAAATAAAATAGCAAATTGGACTGTCTATGGAATTATCACTCACCCGGTATAAATTTACTCAAAAACTCAACCATATCATAAAACATCACCTGTCAAACTCCCAAAACTACCAAATAAAAAAAAACTTGCAAATTACCACTTCTCTTACCCCATTTGCATCACACATTTTGTCATTTTCCACCCCTTTCCATCCACTTCCCACATTCACATTCACTAGCACACTTTAAGGTTATACTTTTTGAGAAACTTTCCACCATTGATACAGTATAGTCACTCAGTCACCATCACACACTGCTGCTGCTACATTAGGTACATTTGTGTGCATTTGCAGGCAGGATGAAAAAAAGAAACTTTGTGCCTTGCAAAATCGATATTGCGAAGAACCGCGTAGTTGTACAGGAGTTATCTTATTTTACGCCGTAAAAAAGAAATTACATGTATAATTTATTGTAGGTAAATAGGAATAAAGTAAAACATCATTATTTGTTGGGTGGTGCATTGCATAGAAGAAATCTGAGAACATGTCTGCAATTTATTGATGTTTTTATGGGTAATATTTCAAGAAGAAATTGGAGCACAGTAAAAGAGCTAAGTGGCTTTAAAAGGGTAACAAGGAGTTTTTTCAACAAATGACTTTGAAATGGGTGTAATCAATTGTTGAGAGGGTTAAAATGTGATAAATGTGAAATTGTATTGTTGTATACAAATTCTAGTTGGAATTGAAGGGGATTGTTGCAGTTTTTTTTGTTCAAAAGTGGACTGGGATTTGTTAGTGGGGTTTAAATTGTTTTGTTTGTTTGTTTGGAAAATGTTGAGTGAATTTTAGTAAATTCAATTGTTGATTCGTTTTTAAAAATGAACTGGAAATTGAGTTTTTTTCAATATATTTTACTAAATAAGTCTTAATAACTCATTCAAAAGTAAACTGGAAATTGAAAAATCATGTTTTTGAACCCTGTTGCAGTTTATGATGTTCAGATTTTATTTCAAAGTTTCTAATAAAAGATTAAGTTGCATAGCTAAAATCGCTGAAATCGGTGACATTCTGGATCGCGTTGGATTATATATTGGTTTAAAAAACATGATGATGCAACCATGCATATTAAAGTGTTTGATCTTGAGTTTGAATTACTTGCAAGTATTACTTTCTTCCTGTTCAAAAAATATCTTGGCAATTTACTTATACCTTTCGTAAAATGCAAAATTATAAAGTTATTATTGTGTGCCCATTAGAAAAATATGATTAATAAACAATATTGAAAATATTTAACAATGTGTTTAATTTATTTAAATTATTTGTACTTAAATTTTGCTAATGCTCCCACCCAATAATAACAATCACTGCACATTTGAATTGATAAATACAGGATAAAAACAAAAAAAAATGATTAATTAATTGCAATCGTTTTACAAAACACAAGGCACTAACGTTGATAAGGTTAACGTTTAAAAAATGTTATTGCTATATGTCACATTTTCCAAACAACTTTACGACAGTTGATAAAGTCCAAATTTATCACGCAATTTACAATAACTTTGCAAATTGTAAATTCTATTTTTTCCAGTATATTGTTATGTTGTTGTTGTTTCTCTTCTGTACACTACTGCCATGCAGTAAAGCTTCTTTATACGTTACTATATATAAAATCTCAGGTATATTGTTTAAGGTCATCACCATCAGTGACTCAGGTCATACGAGACCTGATGCAAAAGATAAAAGTAAAAGCGTATCATACAAAAATTAGAATATCACAAACTTTCAAAACATTTACAAAATCATACCTTCTGAAGAAAACCACACAAATCAATAAAACGAAACACTAGTCCTAGTAAAATTCTCACCCTCAGACATAACTCGCAAAGAACAACCGACGCACACCAAAACAGACAAACCGAAAACAACAAAACTTAGAACATTCCAAAATGAAATGACATTAAATAGAACAAAATCAATTACTACAGATTTTTACAACAATATACATCAAAATCTTCTCAACACCACATCTTTTTATCCAACAATATTAAATAAGAAAGCACAACTCCCTGAGGCATAGATATTACATCTCCAGTCCTTTTTATATGAATTTCCAATTCACATCTGCTACCAGCAGACTAGATCATATCTGGCACTCTTTCTTTCTTTCCCTTTCTTCCCTTCCCAGAAATGGAAAATTGAAACCAAATTTCCACCCAGATTGTTGGAAGGAAGGGTTTCAAATTGTTGACACTTGTTAAGGTAAAATGGATAAGCTGTTTAGATGTCAGGCTGAATCATGTCAAGATTAGTGAACGGTTCCTAAGTGAGGGAGATGAAAGTGGAAGGAAAGTGTTTTGGTTTGAAAAATGAGCTTTTCTTTATTCTTATCAGTCAAGCTTTACAATTCTTGGCATTGTCTGATGTCATTAACAAGTTATTAATATTTCATCCGGATGAAGCTACTTGCCTGCCTACGTGACTCGTGTGTGTGGAAACATTTTCAATGAGGGCTGGTGTTTTTTGGCTCATTAAGGTTGGATTGGATGTCATTGTTTGGATGATGGGGATGGGGACTGTATTGTGAGGGAATAAGAAGATTTGGTTGGTGTAGGCTGGTTGGTTGGTTTAGTTTGTCTGTTTTCGTGTCGGGGAATTTGAATTTGCGATGATTTGAAGGTACGCGCTAAGAAATTTTTACTGTGATTTTAGAGTTATTTACTATGCTTAAAGAAATATGGGCTGAATAGTTGAACGATCAAATTTTAGTATGCAGGGCTATGATCCAGTTGATCAAATGTACGAGAATTTTGATTACGATTTGCGAGATCGACGGAATGATTACCTGTGGTATTCGGACACATCTTGTGATCATTCGTACACTAAAGCATGGTTTAATTGGGATACCATGCCTTATTGTACTCCAAGAAATGGAAATCCAACTTTTGAAGCATAATCAAATTGAAGTTGAAGCAAAAGCTATATTATGAGAAATCTTGATAGAGATTATACAATAACTATTATAAAATAATCCGAAAACCATGATCTTCCCAAAAGGGGTGTAGGTTAGGGTCTTGTGTTTGTTGGATGATTATTTTGAATTTTTTTAATTTACTTGTGAATAAGCTTTGTGGCATGTTGGGGAAAGTATTGGAAGAATTCATTTGTAATTCCAGTTCACTTGTGCATTGAATGTGAAATTCCAGTCCATTTATTGAAGTTAGTGAAATATTTCAAATCTAAATCTAGTTTCCTGTTCAGTTCTGGAAAAGAAAAGTTTCACATTGAAAATTCTTGTTCAGTTGTGTGGTTCCTGGAAAACCCTATTTCTAATTCCAGTTCATTTGTGACAAGATTTTGTCATTGAGAAATCTCCACTTCATTCATGAAAGGAAGTTTGTGAAAATTTAGTTCATTTATAGGATTTATTGAAAAACTCCATTTCTAATTCCAGTTTATTTGTGAACTATTTATTTTTCCCTTCAATATCACATTCAAATTCTCTTGACCCAACACTTCACATTTTTGGTAATTTAACAAAACCAGCATTTGTCATTACATAGATGTCATCCGATCAACTAAAGTAAAGTAAAGTAAAGTAAAGTAAAGTAAAGTAAAGTAAACTTAATTTTACATACCGAACCAGTCAAATTGATTATTGTATGATAAACAGCCTCTAATAAGAGTCAGATATGTCAACATCATAATGCACATGCAGTACTGCACTGCACGCTTTTACTATGCAACTCTGCTTTTTTAAAAAAAACGTGTCGAGTTATACGCCCGGCACGCTTCCACTAAGCAAGTCTGCTTTTTTAAAAACGCGTCGAGATATACGCCCGGCACGCTTCCACTACGCAACTCTGCTTTTATAGTAGGCTTTTGCCTCTACAGTCAGACAAAACTATTTTTGAACGACTTTCCTCCGATTCTTCTCCACCCATTTTCTCGTTAGCCTCATAGAAAATGGATTCGAGTCATCTTTATTCGGAGCGACCTCTGGTGTTTTCTAAATTTTTCGACCGGGGCAAGATTGATTGCCTAGAGAAAGCATACTTTTGGACAGATGGTGGCTAGACCCCTTGTCTCTCGAGGAGGATCATTCTAGCAACGGTCTCGAATTCCAATTTCCAATCATTGCGATGGCCCGAAGCATCGGCACGTGAATGAAATAGTTTGCTATTGATAAAGTTTTAAAATGGAGCAGTTGGTCCAGCTGATCAATACGTCTCCACTCTAAACATCAACCTGTCACGCAGGACACAAAAAAAAATTTACACAAAATTACTCAAAATGTCAATATTTGTCATTTTCTCACCAGATGGCGCACAAGTTGGTTCTTAGTTCATACATATGACATAATACTTTAACACAAAGATTTGAGAATCTAATTGTTTAGTTGATCAAATAATGGAAAATTTACAGATTTTATTGTTTAGATCTTGCAGACTGCTCCAAGAACTCTGAGAACCAAATTTCCGTTTTTTAACTATGGAGCAATAGCCTCTGAGCAGACTTTGTTGCCTTTTTTTTTATTGTTTGGAGACTGCTTGGAGACACTTTTTTTGTCGCTGGGTCTTGGGTTAAGAGTGAAGGGAGAATTTCCCATAATTCCGTTTCCAAAATGGAGTCGATGTAGGAATAATGGTGGCTTTCATATGTGCCACTTCCGGGTTTTGAGAAAACCTGAGTGAAAAACAACAATTGACATTAACAAAAGAGAACTTAAGGGGTGAATTAGTAAGGCATATCTATGCTGCAGGAAAGCAGTAACGTAAAATGGGGTTACTTTGTGCACGTTTTTTCTTTTTTTCTTAATAACTTTTTAAGTAATTGGTCAATTTGCATGAAATTTGGACCAAATATGTACCTTATGTGTGGAAAAAAAAATTCGCGTTAACTGTTTTTGACTTTTTTAAAACAAAAGTGGGGCCAGACGTACTGACAGTGGGTCATTTATGGCTTAAAACCAGCTTTTAACTGCTACACAAAAAAATAAACTAGGGATTTCACTCCAATGTGGGAGTATTTCGGTGTGTCCCATAGCTAACTCCATATTTGTAGTATGTAAACTCCTTAATGGTGGTTAACTACCATAAGGAGTTATTCACTAAACACCTCACGAGTGTATCCTAACTATGATGAAAAACTAAACAAATTAATTCCTTGAGATAAAATTATTTAAAAAAACTTCTAATCACACAAATTTATCCCTTAAGAGAGAAGTGTTTTAAAACATGTCTTAAAAAACTTCTACCTCAAAGAATAAGTTTGTTTAGTTTGTCATTATACAATAACAAGATACACTCATGAGGTGTATAGTGAATAACTCCTTATGGCAGTTCAGTTGATCATCGCCGTTAAGGAGTTTATCCACAACAAAGCTATGAGACACACAAAATACTCCCATATTGGAGTGAAATCCCTAGTTTATTTTTTTGTGTGTAGTATACCTGTATACAATATTGTCCGTTGCAATACCATCTTTAATTGTTTTACCTCGACATTACCCACTCTTAATATGGTGTAGGTGTACCATTAATCAATTGAATCAACACATGAACATGCAATACAAACTTGACCATATGTGCAAAACACCAGCAGCTCTGGCAGTAAGAGTAAGAGGTAGGGGGGTTCACAATAGTCTGTCCCTCCCATTGCACCATCCTATCCATATATCAAATCGTTCTGCACATATAGGCAATCACACTTTGTTTACAACTTCCAATAACGGAAATACACTATACGTTTACAAGTTGTACAAATAATTTGCATTTTTTTAAAATTCAGATTCATAAAATCCACCATGTAAACGATTCTGCGAAATCTGGATTATTTGTGCTGTAAAGCAGGTGGTGGGTGCCACTCCTGCCGTGCCCAATGCGCGAGTCAACCAGAATAAAGGTTGTTATTGTTATCATGGTGACTTTTTCAATGTAGTTGGGTGAGCCATTGGTTTTGGTATAACCCAGGGACACACCTTAAGCCTACCCCTTGGATGAGAACTGGTCAGTTTTAGCCCTGTCTGACCACCCTTGTAAACGTAGTGAGTATCCAATTTTAAAAAAAAGTAGATCCTATAAATGCATTTAGTATTAAATAAAAGGAAAAAATTGATTGGCAATATCAATATCAATCCAATCTATCCACACTTTGCTCGCCTTTATTCATTTGCGCATGCGTGAGGGCATGTTATGCGGGTAAGTATATCTTTTGCAAACTCTCCAGTCTTGTAACAGTTTCCATTATTATTATTAGTCTCCATTACGTGAAAAAATGATGTCACTGCCAATAAATTCTTCCACCTTTTTAAATACCCTGCCTAAACCTGTTGAGTTCATCCCAGCCCGCTCCACAACCAACGCCACAAGTGGCAGCAACAGCAACAGCAACATCAACACACCACCCTGACATAACCCACTAACCGATCATATCATCTTACACAAACAAAAATCATCAACCACCATCACCAACCACCAAAAAAAAAAAAAAAAAAAAAAATTCTCCCCAAGGCCACTAGGGGGCGGACCGCACGTCAACATTTTTTTTTCATTTTTCCCTCAACTTTTTTTTTTCTTCAACATTTCCATTTTTTAATTTTCCCCGTCAGCTCACGGCCCAATCAAATCAACACGAACAACATAAACGTCCAGTTGATGGCGAGCAGAGATAAAAAGAAACCGCCTTCGCAGGTGCTCGTACAAACGTGAGCGTAATTGGGGAAAAAGAATTCCTTTTTACCCGAATACGCTTGTCATTAGGTGATTAACCCAATTGCAAGGTCGAGGGCGGAAGAAAATCACCAAATGGACATGGGGACACGTGACCTCGAGGTCAACACGTGATGACTCACTTTGTGTGAGCAAATAATTGTGTTGTATCATTCGAAAAAATGTTGTTCGTAGAAATCGTTCTGAGTCATGGAGGTGTGTTTTTTATTTTTTAAAGTTTATTACCTGATAAGAAATAAAAAAAGGTGAAATCAAAATGGCGGATTTGTTGCAATATTTTGTCACCTGTTGGAAATGTTGAGGGGAAAGGTGTGATTTGAATTTTTGAGTTTGGAAAAAAATGTGTGTGAGTGCCAAGAATGTTGTTGTTGTGTAATTGGTGGAGATTTCCTGAGTGGTTGTTTGTTGGTTGTTGTTTTGTTGTTGTTATGGAGTGGGAATAATTTGGGTTTAATGGTTTTTGGGGTTGGTTATTGTGTATGGGGACTGGGGAGTTGAAAAAAGTGAATTTTTGATTGTTTTTTAGGAAGATTTGTTTTTAATGGTTTTTTGTGGGTTCTGGATTGTCCTGGAGGCTGTGGCTGTGACAGATGGATAGATGGATAAATAAATAAAGTTTAAGGTCCCAATGGCAACTAAGGCTATTTGGCTGACTAAAAGCATATGGGATTTGTTGAGGATAAAAATCAACACAATTCTTATGGAAACAAAATTTTTGAAGTATAGTATATATTTAATCCAATGAATAGGTGTCTATTGCAAGCATTTAACACAGTTTTGGTGTCTAATAAGTAATAATAACTCACTGCCTAGTGTCTTACAGTAATTAATGTGACTTTTTAGAAGGTAATTTTGACTTAGACATACAAAGTGTCTTATAAAAAGGCATCTGAACTTGCCTTAAATAATTGTATACAAGTTTATTTAGATTGTGAAAATCTATTTCTTTTCTTAAGAGAAGTATGGAAATTTCCTATTCCCAGCAGCAACTGATAACTAAGTTGGAATTTACAGTGTTAATTAAACATATTACTTCATGTTAAAGTTCATATTAACTGGTCAACAAAGTAGGTAAGCATGTTCAAGGATAGAAAAGGAAGAGAATGATCAATAAATGTTGTTTGTGCAATTTTAATGTAACTGAAATTTATTAAGTGACAACACTTAAGATCTTGATGGTAACTACTACATTATTAATAGTCACTAAAACACGAAATATAAATAAAACATACATAATAGACTTATGAAGGACAATTTCATCGCTTTATGACTTATACTTTATAATGTATAAGTTGTTAGATCACTTTAGAGCTTTATAAGTGGAAATATTAGTTTATGTAGAAATGGCAACTTCGTTAAAATCGTTGCATGCATGGAAGACTTAAAATTGACATTTTTTTTCCTCTGTCTCAACATTTATGTCTTTTAATTCCAAAAACTCCCTTATAACACATAAAACTGATTAATAAGCATAGAAAAACACAGCAAACACTCTCCCTCTCTTGCCCCTCTTAACAATCAGAGCGAAACCTAGTGACAGTTTATAAAACCCCATTCATTATCACCCGCCCTTAATTTACTCAGCAAAATTCTAAAAATATTGATTACAATAAACAAATCACTACATTACTAAAACAAAAGTGATAATCATAATCAAAATGACCAAACAACTAATCACAATTTAAAAAAGGCAAAAAACAACATTACAAGTTACTAATTTTAACAATTATGCCACTAGGTGACTCAATTCACATCGATTACGTAATTAAATCAGCTACTGTTTCTAACCACGTGACTATGTTTTTTTTAAATTAAAATTTATTATTAATCAGCTTGTGGTAAACCATAAGTCATGACTAGTCATGAGTTTCAGGAGTTTCGGGTCATTCGAATTTCGCCATTTCATCCGGATGCATCTTGGGAGGTAAATGATTGTTACGCATGGCTGCCGATCGGGACCGGCATCGAAGAAAAGAAAGAAAAAGTCGGAAAAGATTTATAAGACAATTAAAGTGTAGGAAAAAGTTGATGGCAAACGGTGTTTCGGGTCTTTAGAGTTTCCGTTTTACTGCCAAATGGAATTCTATTCGTCCGATATAATTAGGGGGCCTTGAAAGAAAAATTATAGGGTAAAAACGATGCGACCAGCCGACCACTCGGGTCTCGGAGTTCGATGTTAAAAGTGCATTTTTACCTTCTTACCGAGTTTTGACAACATGTAATTCTCAAATTGATGGTTTGGGGATGAAAAAAGAAGGTTATTTTATTTTCTTTTTCTTATTGTTTTCTCTTATCACACTTTTGACACAGAAATTTACTCGAGCATTTCCTTTATTTTTTAAAGGTTTTTAAGGAAAGATGATGCAGTGGCGCCATCTATCGGGGGAATTTTTAACTTAAAAATGTGAAAGTGTAAAATCAATGAATTCTTTCAATAAAATTAAAGAAATAAACCTTAAATTTATTTGATCATTAGTTTTTAACTGATTTTGATGTCGTAGCGCCATCCATGGGTGGAATTTATAACTCAAAATGAATAAATTCGCGTAAAATCAAAATTTCTTTCAAAAAAATTAAAAATCAACTTATTTATCAATATTAATGCGTTTATTTCATGTTAACATACACCATTTGTCTATAAAATACAAATAAAATATAATTTTCCTATATACAACACCGAATTTTCGGAATTTTCGAGAATTTTCAATTTTTTCACTTCGCACCATCATTTTTTCCATCTTCTTTTTCCTTTTCCATCGCTTGTAATTGTGCCGCAATCCTCGCTAATTCGTCTGCTAATAACTATAAAATTTATTTTTTTAATTATTTATCAGATATAGCCACAAATCAACGATGAAAACGAACCAATTTCTGAAGTTCTTCTTCGGAAAGCGCCTGTTTATCCGGGTACAAACGTCGCAAAACGGTAGGTAAAGGTAAATTCATTCTGGTGGTTCCATTTTCAGTGACAGTTTCAGTTGTTTCCAATTTTTCGCCTTGTAACATTAAATTTCGCAAATGTTGGTCGCGAGTTGCCTCCAAACTGCGAATTAGGTGGGAAGTCTTTGAATCTGAGGGACCTCCTTTGAGTTTTTTCAGTTTTGACTCTGGAAAATTGTAAATAAATGCGTAAATAAATAAATGAATGATTTTTTTTGTGGAAAAACTGTGGGAAGTTGGTACCTAAGGCTGAAACGTAGGTGTCAGAATCTGGAAGTGGTTCGAATGGTGTGAAACTGTCTTCGAAAGTACAGTCTTGTTGTTTGTTTTGCGTTGTTTCTTTACTACTCATCAACCATGCATCTGTTTCCGCCATGTTTGTGTATTATGGGGTGAAGGTTTTATTCTGGGTTAGTCTGTTTGAAGGATTTCTCGAAGTTTTGTTGGGGATTGGATTGTGTATGTCGTCAGAGAAGTTGATCTAATTCGAGATCTAACTCCTCAGGAAAGTTTTTCAGCGAGAATGTCCTCGAGAATTTCTGTTATTCACGAAAATCTCTTGGAAAATCTATTAAAATCCTTCGATAATTCATAAATCTCTTTAAATTAAAAAAATATATATTTTTTAAATCTTTTGAAATCTGTTAAATCTTTAATTCTAATGAACTAAATTTTACTCGAAATTTTATTAAATTCCAGTTAAATTTGTACCGACGGTATTCAAAATCTTTACAAATCTTTTAAAATCTCTGAAAATCTTGACAAAAATTCAAAATCTTCTAGAGAAAATCAGAGTAAATTGCCAAAAGAGTTCGCCTTGACTTAAAATCCCGAAAATTCGAGCGAAGATAACACAAAATCTCGAAAAATCTTTACAAAAATTCAAAATCTAGAAGAAAATCCCGAAAAAACAGAGATTTTAAAATCTCCTAGAGGAACCTGCAGAATCCCAGATCAAAAATTTACCATTCGGCGCCATCTGGAGAAAAAATTTAAAACTAAAAAAACTTTTAATGGACATTTCAAACCATTTTCTCATTCTTTTCCGCCCTCACATCAGATTACCACCTAATCGACCAAAAATCACCAACACCCCACAAATAAAGTCAAAAATAATTTATTTCCAGTCAAGTTATTATCAAGCCACGGCAATTATTATAAATTCAATGAAGCTGTTCCAAAGCAATTCAACGAATTAAAAAATAAATCAAATAAAAACAAGACTGCAAACAGAATTCAGTTATTGCTAAAATCAAAAACCTCAATAATAACTCTCTCAACTCAACCAACCTCACCTCACACAATCGCCACATACAACTAATACGACAAATCCCGAAAAAACCAACCAAGTTTCATCAGACTCATTGGGTCAATGACATTTCCTTGATTTGGTACAAATCAATATTTCATTTTATTTATTCATTTCATTTCAAAACCAGCCAAAAAAATTTTTTTTGCTCTTAAAATATTTTTACTCGAGTTTGAGCAGTTTCTTTTAATGATATTACATCATTTGCATGATAAAAAAAAAATTACAGAACCCACAAATGTGGCTAACAGGAAGTTAATCAACTAAACAAGAAAAAAAATCACACTTAAAACTCTTTTAAACATAAAAATTGGTTTAGAAGACCAAAAAAAAATAAAAATAAAACAACACAAAAACCAAAAAAATATTTCCAATGATGAAATTTTCCACATTAAAATGCTGGGTGTGCATCTACAAATAACAACAGGGTTTTTTCGCATTTTATTTCTCTCTTTCAATTTCTTTGTTTTTTTGTAATTAATTTTTTTAATTTTTTGTTTTTTTTTGTTTTTAAATATTTTTTAAAATTTTTTTTTTTATTTCCTTCGTTTTTACGTTTACTTTTCCACTTTCTCGACTTTTTTCTGTTTTTTCCGGTAATTTACAAAACAAAACATTTTTATTTTTTTAGTTTTTTCATCTCAACCATAACTTTAACCGTAGTGCGTCTACGCCGTTTAGGTAGTACCTAAATAGACGTTTGTCTCTGACGAAACCCAAATTTTCGTAGAGGCGAAGAGCTGGTTTGTTTGTAATCTCCGTTTCTAATACAACCTGGAAGAGAAATAGAATGAATTAGAAATTTTGATTTTTTTTGCAAAAGATTTTAAAAATTTCTTTAAAAAGAGATAAAAAAATTACGTAGTAAAAAATTAAAGGAAAAAAAATGATTTCAACATGAGAAATTTTATCAGACACGTTTTTACGCTGTTATAAATTAAAAAAAATTATCTAAGTTTCAAATGTTTGATAAGAGAAACTCGAGTATTTCGTCTCGTAAAATCGTCTCAGAAAAATTCGAGGATCGATATATGTGGAAAATTTGTTGATGGGTTTAAAAAATCTATTAAAATTCCAATAAATCGTTTGAAATCTTTGAATCTAGTGAACAAAATTCGAATAAATTTCTGTAGAATTTGCGCTATACAGATCTAAATTTTAAAATGTTTATAAATCCTAATAAATCTTTTAAAAAGAATCCCACATATCCTGAAGAAAATCTTTACAAAATTCAAAATTTTATGAAAAGTCGTAGTTTAAAATCTCAGGCATCTTTTAAAAATTCTAGAAATCTTTCAAAAGACCAAAATCTTTACAAAATTCTAAATCGTAGATTTTAAAATCTCAGATATCTTTAAATAATCACAAAAATCTTTCAAAATCTTTACAAAATCGAAAATCGTAAACTTTATATGTGAAAAATATTTAAATATTCCAAAAGACTTTCAAAATTTTTGAAAATTCCAAAAATCTTTCAAAATCTTTACAAAATTCAAATCGTAGATTTTAAAATCTGTGAAATCTATGGTTCTGATTTTGTAAAGATTTTATTTGGGGAGATTCGTGGGATTAATAAAGATTTTAATAAATACAGATCTGTGTAGCGCAAATTCTACTAAAATTTAGTCGAACGTAACTTGACAAAATCCAAAATTTTCTAAAAAATCAAGACGAATTTTCCTCGAACATTGATCCTCGTGAAAAAAAAAAACTTCAGACGTTGAACACGTGACAAATTTGAACGAAATCAAATCTGGATTAATATAAAAACAACTTCACTTTCTTCACCTCATCTGCATTATCAGCTACCATCGCTCGAATCGCCTTTAACACTAGATTTGACCCTAAAAAAAAAATCAAAACTTTCATCAAAAAAAACCAAAAACCAAAAAAAAAAAAACCATTTAAATAAAATTACCAATTTTTCTTTTCCTGTAATTTTCATCCACAGCTAACATAGCTATATAACCACGTCGCACAAGTCTTTTATGCAGATCTAGTTTACACACAACAGCACCAACACATTTATCACTATCCATCGCCTGAAAAATACAACAAAAAAATTCAAAATTCACAAAAATACACAAAAAAAAATTCAAAAATTACAAAAACCAAAACCCTAGCACGGCATTTCCCAACTTCTGACCCTAGAAACCCTAAAATTCATCAAAAAAAATTTTTTTCGTAATATTTTTCATTATTTTCAATAAATTTCATCAAATTAAATCGGGAAATGCCGTTCTAGTACGATAGAAACTCACCAGGAAGCATAATTTTGGCCAATTATGGATAAAATATCTGTATGTATAAATTGAATAGGGTTCGGATAAGTCTTTTTGAATTAGTCTCATTATATCAGGCATCTGCAACTCAGATTCGTAACCAATGTAACTAATGCTGTCATTGTTCGTTGGACCAGAATATATCACAGGTAACGAATGTCCCATGTCCAAACAATTGGCCGAGCTCGTCGAACTCGTGGACGACGACGACGACGACGAACTGTAGCATTTGATACCACTGTCACATTTTTCATTCTCCTGAAATTCCTCTTCACAATCTTCCTCTTGACTAGGACTCGTCAGCGTCGTTTCCTCCTTGTTCACTTTATTCGAATATAAAACTGTTTTAATGTCGTCTTCATCCAATCTCGTCATCGTCAGACCATTTTCCCCCTTTTCCCCGTTCAAAACGCATCCGTTGATGACCGAAAGATTCGATTTCACGCCGCTCACGGCCAATTTTTCCTTCAGTTGATGGGCCACGTCCAAAACCACGTCCGATTTCTCGTTTCGGATGTAATCTCCGATCGTGATCGCCTCGTATTTGTTTTTCGGGTGCATTACTTGCACTTCGTGATGTTGAAACTCGGGCTGGCTTTGAGTGTGACCCTGGACCGATCCCTGGGCCTCGCCAAAGTTGGATTTGGATCTCTCTTCAGACGTGATAACTGAAAGCGATTTCTCTCTTTCCATGATTCAAAAATGCCCATTTAATTCCGCTCAACGGGGAAAACACATTCGGTTGCTTTTTCACTGATTTTTAAAGACAAACCGAGATCCTGCTCAGCTTGTTGCTTTCGCAGATTCCACTATTTTTTCTACAACTCGAAGTCCACCATTCAGGATTATTGAAGTCATCGCAGAACCGCACTCGAATTTTTATTTCACTTCCTTTATTAATCCGTTAAAAAGTTTTATTTTCTTAAAAATTTATTATGTAATTCGTTTTAAAAATTCTATTTAATTTTTGTTTATAGATTTTTGGAATTTATTCTAAGAAAAAATGTTATTTACTGCGGGATTTGGCTGGTCACGTGGTCCGGTTCAGACGACAAAAAGGTTCACTCGTTATTGCAAGGTATTTGGACGGTTAAAATCGATTTATTGCATCAAAAAGGGTAAAAGTTTATAATTTATACAATTATTTAGGTATTTTAACGACTTATTTTCAAGTTTTTCTATTTTTTACATTTATTTTTATCGATTTTTATATCAAATTTAATACAATTTCCAATGATTTTTTTAGGTGAGCAAATCAATTGATGTCTTTTCCCAATAAAGAAGTTCGAACGAAGTGTTGGGATTCTCGTGACCGATACTGGGAATGTCTGGATAAAAATAATGACGATAATAACATGTGTAACACATTCCGTAAACTCTACGAAGGAAGCTGTCCGGCCCAATGGGTACGAAACTACGAATTCAACACTTAGAAAAATATAAAATAAATTCAAAAAAATTCAAAAAACGATTCAAAACGAACCGAAAAAAAAAATTTAAAAATTTAAAAATAACACAGAACTGTATCTACGTTGAAAGTTCACTTTGAATCGTTTGTGCGTAGGTATGTACTGAATGAAAAGCTGAAAATGTTAGGATTGGACGCCAAAAATAGTCAGTGTTGAATGCGGATTAACACCTACTCTACAGGTGTTAAGTCATCGTCGAAACCAAAATACAAACTTGGATTTTTGCCACCAAATTATTTATTTTTGTTTATTTTTTTTTCTTCTTTGTGTTGGAAAAAAATTTTCAAAAGAAGAAAAAAAATTTATTTTGACAAGAAAATTTTTTTCTGTTTGAATTTATTTAAAAAAATTATAAATAAATAATAATGAGAAATAATAATTAATATTTTTTTCTGGTTGATTTGAATTATTTTTACGTTTGTAGAAATGTTTGGTGTTGGAATCCAAAGTGCGGGACTCGGCGGCGTGATAAATTTAGAATGCAAAACCAATGCCAAATTGCGAGATTATGATTAAGCTGACTGTGAATCTTATTGATGGTTTTTCTGTTTCTTTTTTATTATCATTAGGTGAAACATTTCGACCGGAAACGAGAATATTTGAAATTTAAGGACAAGATTCAGAATGAGGGATATGAACCCATCGATACTCGAGACACGAAAGCGTAGTTTTTTTTTTATTTTGTATGTACATTCAAAAAAAAGGAGGAAAATACACTTGTAATAAATGGAATGTAATTTATTATAACGATTTTCTAGAAATCAAGGAATTTATTCAATATAAATTTATTATTTTAAGTAAAACTCAAGTTTGAGAAATAAAAATTAATTTTTTTCTTAAAATTATTTTTTGTATGATTGAAGGATTGGGTAAATGTTGTTGTAAGCTTCTTGCAGGTCTGCCCTGCATCTAGCACCTGAAATTTTAGATAATTTTGTTAATTTGTTAAGCAGTTTTTATGAAATTTTATTTTACCGTACCTGTAACAACAATTTTTCCTGAGACGAATATGAGTAAGACGATTTTTGGTCTGATCATGTGGAATACCAATCCTGGGAATAATTCTGGTTCATAACTGGTTGGAAGATGTTTAAATTTTACTTTATATTTTTTTTAATGAAATTTTTTGTGTTTTTGATATAATTATTGAATGGGATGTTTTTGGTGGAGTTTTTCTGAATTTAGAAAGATGGAATAACTGAATATTTTTGTGATTTTGTCTGATTTATTCCAATTTCTAAGTAAATATGAATAAATCAGTAAGTCACTCAGTTAATTACAATAAATCTAAATCAGTAAATCACAGTAAATCTGAACAAATCAGTAAATCAAATGTAGTTGGTACGGTACGTGTTGACAAATATAGGAAATCTACAAATAAATAACAAAAATCTTTTAGTCAACCCTAAATTTACATATTTTTTCTGAATTAAGTCTGATTTAAAGGATTTATCATTAACTTATTAGTGAATTAATAGATTTACTCATAATTTATTGGATTTATTAATAATTTACTGATTTATTTTGATTTTTGAAAATTTGCTGGGAATTTTTTCACAATAAATCCCAGAAAATCAGTAAAATTTCACCAGATTTCATTATAAACAAGCAGTTATACCCATATACAACCACATGAATGTGATTTAAGTTCATTTAAGAGTGATTTCTCCATCATAAAAAAAATCCTCAACTCCAATTTCTCAAAAAAATCACCTGCAAAATTGATTATGTCCGATCACCAGTCCTTCCAGCCTTATAGGGAATTGAACATCAAAAGATCCAACTATATTCTGGATCTTATAATCCCTAAACTTGGCTTCAAAACCCAATTTCTGCACAATTCTTGCATACTTCCTTGCAGCAAGATGAGACTGATCCTCACTTCATTCATAAAAAAAAAACAAAATTTATTAATAAACATTCCAAAAATTCCAAAACTCAACAACAGTGAACACCTTTTTACTCCAATACAAATCATTTTCCCAGAAGAATACAAAAGAGCCGTCGACTTTGGTTCACGAATTCTCATGACAACCGCCGAAAATCTTTTAGGGTTATATTCTGCATTTCTTGCGTGTGATACAATGTGTTTTAGGTCTAATTTACAACCCAAGTTCACCGTTGCAATGACGTTTCTAGAATTAAATGAGGGAAAAATAAAAATAAATATAAAAAATGTCTAAATGTGTTCCGAGGTCAACGCTTACTCAACTTGAGGAACGGTTTTTGGCAGGGTTTGTATTGGCATTCGTGGTGATGTAATTGACGTGTCTGATTGCGGTTCGGAAGCCATTTTTTATTTATTTTTTAAAAATAGACGGAAAGTGCTACACGTGGCGGGGAACAATTGTTGTATGTTATAAACAATCGTAAACTGGTTTTTAGTGCTGGATTTGGTTTAAAAAGAAGTTAAGGTTATTTTTAAATGGTTTTATTTCGTGAAAAGCTGTAAAATTACCGTATTTACCGGTATTCGATTTGCGCGCGGGTATCAGTTAGCGTGCGGTTATCGGGTAGTGCGCGGGGGTCGGGCAAATTTTGCACATAGTGCGCGGGTGCAGTATGGGAATAAATACGGTAACTGAGTTGTTAATTTTATTTCGTTTACAAATAAAAAAAAATTTAAGACTTTGAATAATTACGAATAGAAAATAAATGCAACTCGTTTCTTTGTAGTTTTTGTGTCATTTCACGGAAGAATTTATTATTTTTTTGATCGATCAATAAATTTTAAGCAATTTTTGTTTTTAGTAATTTAATAATTTTATGAAATTAAAAGTAAACATCGCACTCCGTTTAAATATCCCGCGCATTCCGCCATGTTTTCGTTAGTAAAGTGAATATAATCCAGAATTATTAATTTAATATTATGAAATGTATTAATAATTCATTTTACATGTGATTAATTTTTAATAACTTATGTAATCGAAATAAAATTCTAATTTTGTTATTGAAATACTGCGGGATTGACACAGATGAGGTTCGACTTGGACTCGACAAAGCATGACGTTTACCTTGAGAGAAATGAAACAAATATTAATACTTATTATTTGTTTCATTTTTCCTTCATGTTTCTCTCTTCCAGAACAAGGAGTATGGCACTTCGATCTAAATCGGGTAAGTTCCTTAAAATTTCACCCAAAATTACGTCATAAAGTGAAATACTTATGTTTTATTTTCAGGTAAACAATTTTACGGCGATTTCGAAGGTGGTTTACAAGAACTCAGCAATGTACATAAAACGTAATACAGAAAAATAATAATAAAACATCAAATATATTAATAAAATATTTTTTTATTTTTAAGTAAACTGTGATGCCCAAACGGAGCCAAGTGCGAAACCGACGCGCATTAATATGTCAATTCGTATGTTTTTGCTACCATGTTACGAAAGAGGTTTGCAATTTGATAGGAATCAGGTGAATAAACATGGAAACATTATTTAATAAAGTTCAAATATTGATCTAATTTATGGTGTTGAAGGATTTGGATGGCATGAGGGAGTTTCACAAGAGCCCCGAGTCTTTCCATGTAACTAACATACAGGAAGAATCTTGGTTTTTCGTTAAGAAATCACCAATAATGACGTTTGAATGCGGTGCACATAATACTTTCGAAATTAAGGTGACTCATAAGTTTTTAAATTTTTTTTTTAATTTAATTAATTAAATTTAAATCGATTTTTTTTTTTTTTTTTTTAGCCAATTTCTTCCAAAGATTTTAATAAATACCGACTGTCACCTCCGGACGAAGGTTCGGCAGGGTCGAATGAAGGTGTGAGCCAAGTTAATAAAATTACGACGCCAAAAATGAAGGCGAATGAAGAGAAAGAAGAAAAACAAACAACAATCAGTGGGAAGAAAGAGTCGATAGAAAAGGCCGGAGAAAAAGGGGTAAAATGCTGGGAGATGATGAATTTGTTCGTGATAAAAAAATGTTTCAGTCGAGTCCACCGGGTAAAGGAGCAGTCCGCTTTTTAGAACCCATTTCAAATTTCCCGATTTTTCCTGCATTGATTTACATGTAATTAAAATCTGTTTTAAAGAGCTCCGGATAACGGAGAAATTCGCTTTTGAGTCCAACTCTTTGGCCATTTTTGTGATTTTGGCTCGGATATGAGAGCTTTCCAGCCAATTATGTTATCTGTACGTAGTTTATTCATTACTCTCGAGATATGAAAATGAAATAAAGGCTTCTAAACTACGTACTTTACTAATTGGCGATTTTCAGAAGGTCTTATAACCACAAAACCTAAAAACTAGCTAAGAAATATGGGATCGGTCACTCTACCGATTGTATGCAAAAAAAAAGTACGGGTTATAAGCTATTTTTAAGCAAAAATAGCTTATTTACAGTATCTAAAATAAATAAATAAACATTTTGAGCAATTTTGCATTTTTTTTTGTGAGTTTGGGTGTTAGAACACTCTGGATATATGAGCGTCAATTTCAGTTCCCGACCCCACTCTTATAAGCGGATTCGACTGTATCGTAATTTCATCATCATAAACTTTTTAACAAAATTAAAAATACTTTTTTTCTTTAAATCTAAAAATTAATTTTATTTACAGAAGGAAGACGACAAAAAGGAAAGAAGGAAACGAGATGCCGAGTCCAAAGACAACGAGGGGAAAAAAGAGGAAGAGGAAACAGCAAAAGGCGAAAAAGTTGATAAAACTGAGGAAGTAAAAACTGAAAAAACTGAAAAAACAAAAACATCATCAAAGACAACAAGTGTGGAAACGAAGGACAAAGTTGAAAAGAACAAAAAAACGGAAGAAATCTCAGTGCATACTGTAATTTTTCAAATTCATAAATTTTTTCTCTTATTATAAAATAGAATTAATAAATTATTTAATTTTTTTTTAGAGCGGTGACCAACCGCAGTTCGTATTTACAACTGAAGGTGTTTATATAGTGACGGTGTTGATCACACCTGTTTTTTCTAATGAGGACTTTAATGCGAGTGGTATGAAAAATTGTTTTATTTTATAAAAATATATTTTACGTGAGAAATAATTTTTTTTTATAGTTGATATGAAAATAAAGGGACCGGATGGATATTTATCGGCGACCGAATGGCCATTATTACCAGTAAATTCATTTTATTGTGGAAAATTTAAAATTTTCAGTCAAATAAAAAAAAAATTTGATATCCTTTTTCAGTTTTATGGCACGATGTGCGTTATTTACGTGTTGTACGGGATTGGTTGGTTGGCCATATCGGCTTTTCAATGGAGGGATTTACTTAGGATCCAGTTTTGGATCGGTGGTGTCATTTTCTTAGGTAAAAAATTTTTTTTTTTAATTTTTAAATCTGAACAAAACTATAAATATTGATTTTTTTACTCAGGTATGCTCGAGAAAGCCGTATTTTTCGGAGAATATCAATCACTTAACAACACGGGAAAATCTGGTGAGTATTTGTAAGCATTGGGCACATTAGTTTTCTCATTTAAACGTGTTTACACGAGATAAAATGTTTAAATTAACACTTTTACATGAAAAAACTGATGCACATGTCTGTGCAGATGGAGGTCTGGCTCCGTCTCCTGTCTTCAAGCTTAGAAGTCAATTACATAGCTTCATTACAACATTTTTTGAGGCTTACCGAGACCCATACATCCAATTTAGAAAAGTTTTCAAATGAATCGAACATCCTAAATATGTTTAGTTTTTAATTTTATCTCATTCGGTTGTCCAATCATTGGAAAAATTATAAAAACTCATTTTTGAGGTTTTTAATTTTTTTCTCCAACACTTTTTCACCAAATTTCAAACACTAACACGAAACGACAGTTCTGGTGGGTCTTTAAATCATCCTAAGTCAGTTTTTTAATATTCATTTAACTCTTAAAGAAATTCAAGTTTTTCTTACGATCAAAACAGATGGTATGGTACTCCAATTAATTGTAAAACTTTACATTAAATCGGGAATTCTTGCAGAAAATACAAAACCTTAGTTTCCTCATAACCCAGACCTATAATTCAAATTTTTAAAATTTTAAATTTTAGTTCGAGGCGCGGTCATTGCGGCAGAAATAGTTTCTTGTTTGAAACGAACTTTAGCACGAATGCTGATCATAATCGTGAGTTTGGGATTCGGAATAGTGAAGTAAGGACTCAAATAA
>JAQFZO010000335.1:0-27498 GCA_034695885.1 Geophilus flavus
CAATAAACAAAGAAAAGCCAATACAAAATGTGTCAAAAATAAAAATATCATTAAAAAAAATTGTATTTCTAATTATAAATATCAAACTCGGTGCTTTATATATATTTTATTTGTATACCTCAACAAATTTTGAATAAACTCTTTATTTTTTTTAAAAAATAATCAATTTCCAATTCAGTAACATCCAATTTCAAAAAGAAAACAAAAGAGAATAAACATTTTAATTAAGCAATATAATGAAATAATCAGCTTTTGAAATGAAAGTCATAAAAATTTCACACAAAAAAATGTAAAAATACCCTGTAAATAGGGCAAGAAAATTAATACAATAATTATGATGGCCATAAAAAATGAAATTTCCAAAAAAGTATGCACCACATTAATACCTAAAAATAATTTGGGCGTGAAAACGGCAGGCAAGCAGATGAATGCAACAACGGCAATACATTGCACATATGTTAAACGAGCAGAACAAACGAGTATATGGTTCAGAGATCACGACCAAAATGTCGTTTCAAACGGATGGTTGGTCTCCACACCGAATCATAAAGGGGTGGGGATTCATCACAGCTGAGCTGCTTGACGAGGCTGTGGATCCTTGACCGTGATCGACGACAGCTGTATAAAAGGACAAGATCAGTACCAAGGTCACATCACAAACAAACTCACCACTGCTCAAGAAACATCATACAACAAGCAATGGCAATCAAAGAATTAGTATGCGGTCGAAAAATATTCGGTTTATTCATTTATTCCCTTATCGTCTACTAAAATTTTATTTTTTTCCCCAACTAGCTCATTTTAGTCGTTGCTCTCGTGTGCATCGCTCAAGTTTACGGAGATGGATACGGCCACGGTGGACATTCTTACATGGTACCGAGCGGTGGTGGTGGTCGAAAATGGAGGATAAGAGCCAAAGGAAAGGGAATGCAGAACATGATGCAAATGCACTATCCAAAGAAGGAAGAAAAGAAGGAAAAGAAGGAAGTGGTTTACTACCCAGTTCCGGTTCACGGTGATCACGGCGGTGGTGGATACGAGAGCAAACACGAAATGTCCATCATTCCCATTTATGGGCATGGTGGTGGGCATGAATACGGCCATGGTGGCGGATACGGTGGCGGAGGGTGAGTTTGAATGATGTGGATCGATTGGTTGTGATTTGTGGTTCATGATTGTTTTTTCTTTTCAGATATCACTGAAAACTGTGATTCAGCAATTTTATCTTGTCATAAATGCAGATTCTATTCATCAGGTGGCAGTGTTTGCTAACCTGCTCGTTTTTAAAACAAATTATTTTAAATATATGAAATGAATGTAAAAATTCATTTTTAGTAGTCTAAATAAAGAAATGTTTGTTTTTTTGTAATGGTTTTGTATGAATGAGTTAAAAATACAAGTCACCTGTCACACGAGAACACACCATTTACTGCAAGTTGATGGGATTATAGAGTTTATGAAACTAATAAAATAAAATAGGTGTGTGTACCGTTAAATAGACAGTCATGCTTGAGTGCACCGTGAGTCAATGTCCAGTGAAAGAAGAAGATAATTAATCAATGTTTAAAAATAAATCAAAAGATCATGTTAGTAAGTGTTAAAAATAATCAATCAATTCTGATACAGACAAAAAAATCAGGAAGTTAGACAATAACAGTAATGGCAAAATATTCTTTGGCTATATCAACAGTAAGATTGATGTTGTGTCTAGTAATTTTGCTAATAAAATAATCATTTTTCCAGTGCTAAGAAATGTAACTACATATTCTTGATACCAATAAATAGTTTTAACTACGCTGAGTCATTAAGCAGTGCTATCTATCATGTCTTCTTTCATCCACTCAATAAAAACTCTTGCATTGCAGTTAAATGTAACTACTCATAACAAAAAGGCATTTTTTACACCTTGGCCGGAGTTAGGTGTCATCTTACACTTAAAGGTGTTTAAATGGTGGCAAAACGTGTAAAAAACGCCTTTTTAAGAGTAAACGAATCACTAAGTCGGCAATATCAGTAATATTGTGAAATATGTTACTTGACTTGAGTCTTTACAGCTACCTGCAATAATTCCCATCCTGCTGTACGTATAAAGAATTCCGAGATATTAACGTTAAAAGCTGTAGTTAATACTGAAGTATATCAATAAATCAAAATTACTAACAAGTGTGAAACCATTTTTTAAAAAAGCAATAAAAAACTTCTCTGCATAACATTGTACCTCAACATACCATCCGTATAATTCCATCCTGTGAAATTTCATTAGAATATAGTGCGAAAGAGTTAGTTTCCCTTATAAGCGACTGCTATCACTCAGGCTATCAAGAGTTTTGTTTAATTTATGAAAATTTTTCATCTAATATGCATACGAATCTGAATAAAAATATTGCATTTATTTTTTCAAATTATTAGTGCAGACAATTAGGTGACTAAAAAATAAGCCTTTCTTTGCATCAATTAAATCCGATAATATTAATACATACAACTACAAATTATTCCTGAAAATTTGTAAAATCCCATTAGGATTAAGAACAGGTCAAAACGGGTGGGACACATTTTTTCTTATTTAACAAGACAAGTGGCAGGGCTAACATCAGTCTACTGACAAATACGTCTGAAGAACAAACGTGGATTCAGACTAAAGCAAAGCCAAACAATATGATACATAAACTGGTAACTATAAACTTAGCCTCAAAACAAAAAATCTAAAGTTTTTTATTCCATTCCAGGTAATCACGCTGTTAGCTGTCATCGCCGTAAGCGAAGTACTCGGAGACGGGTATGGTGGACATCATTCCTTAATGGTTCCAGGTGGATCTCGGGGTAGAAAATGGCAGATCAGAGCTCGAGGAAAAGGCATGCAAAACATGATGAAGATACCCTCTTATCACCACAAAGAGGAGAAAAAAGAACCAGAAGTTCATTACTACCCAGTACCAGTTCATCATGAAGCGCCAAAGGAACACTATAAAAAAAGTTATGACACTCATCATCAGACGGTGATAATTCCATACAGTGATGATTATTCCAAGCACAAACCATATAGATACGGTGGATATGGTGGATACGGCGGATATCATCAAGAAAGCAAACAAAACGAAGTTGTTGTCATTCCAATCTACCAAGATGAATATCATCATTAAGTTATTAAAACTATCTTGTTTATCGTTTTTAACAGTTATTAATAATCTATATATCATTCATGTACAAGTTTTAAATTTTTATAATAAAAATAAGTTTTGATTAAAATTGTATGTATAATTATTAATCTTCACGAACATACCGTATCAAAAAGGGAATAATTTTATGCTATAACATCATCAAGAGAGCAGTCAAAACGAAGTTGTTGTTATTCCAATCTACTAGGACGAATATCATTAATTTTTTATCTCGTTTATCATTTTTAGCAGTAGGGGTATTCATTTCTGGGTGAAGCAATGTGAAAATGTGAATGCGTTAATGACATCATAAAAGTTGCTTGTGATTGTGAGATTTTGCGATGTAATTCACACAAACACTTTCACGTTGATTCACTTAAATGATTACCCCTACTTTTCATTAATAATTTCTAATTTGTGTATCATTCATGTATAAGTTTTAAATTTTTATAATAAAAATAAGAGTTTTGATTAAAATTAAATGTCTATAATTGTTAAACTTTACGAACATATCAAAACCTGAATAAAAAGTGAATAATTTTATGCTAATAATATAGCACTGATTCCGTATGTTAATGTACGGGTTCGTGTCATCAAACCACACGCGAAATATTTTTTTTTCTTTGAACTTTGAAGTCATGGTACTGAGAGAGTTATAATTATATAGAAAAATAAATTTCCACATAATTCGGAGAGAAAATTATAATGACCGAAAAGCAAACTAAAAAAAGAATACTACAAGTATTTCTTCAAGTGAAATAATTGGGGCAAAGAAAAGTAGACCTTTCCTTTATGTTTACTTAAGTAAAGCTATTGTGTACAATTGCAAGGTTTTAAATGACAGAGTCGAAACTGAAAACAATAGTTTCGAATAAAATCTAGAAACAATTCACTTTTGTCTTCGGATTTAAATTTGCTCTTAACCTTGTTGATGCGAACGAAGCACTAGAGTGCAAATAGTAATTTCATTCAATAAAACTTCTCATTAGTGATCAGATTATGACAAACACTTAAGAACCATAAACAAAATAAGTCAAAGTGCATGCACTTGGCCATGAAGTACACTCCAATATATAAACCTGGCAATCTCAGAGTAATTTCAGTTTCAACCAGACATCGACCAACAAACAACAACAACAACCAACCAACCAACCAAACAACTAAAATGGCAATCAAAGAATTGGTAAGTCAAAAACTCAGCAAACTTCTTCAAATAAGGCAATGAAATAATTTTGTCTAATTTTGTCTGCAACAGTTTATTGCAGCTCTTGCTTTCGTAAGCATCCTTGAAGTATTCGCTGATGGTTATGGACACGGTGGACATTCTTACATGGTCCCATCAGGCGACCACGGTCGTGGGAAATGGAGTATCAAAGCACGAGGCAAAGGACTGCAAAACATGATGCAACACCACAAACAGCAAGAACATCATTACGAGAAGAAAGAAGACAAGAAAGTACATTACTACCCAGTACCAGTATACCACAAAGAAAAGAAGTACGAACATCATGGTTACAAACATGGTTACGAACACGACTATAAGGGCCACGAATCAACAAATCCCATTTCGATTCTTTCGATATTCGGACATCCAGCTGCCATGTATGGAACGACGGGAATGTACGGCCATCAAATTTACGGACATCCAGCAATGTACGGTGGCAACTTAGGACTTTTTGCTGGCGAAGGAAGATAATTAGTATTTTACAATATTGAGTGATTTCAGCTTTAAATTAAATTGATATTTTATTATGTAAATATTTACTTGTAAACTTTATAGAATAATAAAATTAAAAAGTGATAGACTTCAAATAGTTGTTTTGATTTAATACCGTGAGGGAATTACTAGGCCAATATTAGAATTCATCTCAACACAGCAGTACACATCCAGTTTATAACCTTAATGCATCGTGACATTGACATGAAACCATGTAAAGCAAGGAAAGAAAATTAGAATTTAACTCTTTTGGTCTGTCATTAAACGTAATCTTTGAAATTCCAGTAAATAGAGCATTATGTTTATGCAAACATTTGTTAAATTAAGTCTCATTTGAGCCCAGAGCACACTAGAAACCAGATGAAGCTCCAGGTAAGATATTATAAACTATCATTAACTCATAGAAAAGCTTTTATTACTTTCTGTACAGTTCCTAGTACTATACTTCATCAACTTGATGTTAAGCGGCATGGCAGGAAAGCCGATAATCAACGAACACCGAAGAATGAATTTGAGGAAAGATGGCATTATGGTGGAAATAAAACCTCGTCAAGACGATTTTTATGGCAGTGGGACGGTTTATTACAACATCCCAAAGTATTATTACCATTGATAATTGAATTCCATAGCAGGTCATAAAATTTCTTAATTATTTTTATTTAAACGTTTCCGAGATGTTGATGTACTGTTAATGCATTGTAAAAAAATTTTAATTTCTTAATTTTTTTTTAATTTACTCATTCTCACACACACACATGCACGCGAGAAATTATTACAGAAAAGCGTGCAATTTCCCGACGTCTATCTAATTGGGGGCATGAACTGATTTCCCATATTTTTTTAGGGATTAAAAATAAAGCCAGCATTGAACTTGAATTCGGGAATAACATTCCTCTTTTTTTAAAGGGTCATAAAAACCACGAAACGAGCAATTAATTATGCCATCACGAGTATAAAAAAAAAAAAAATCAAAATCATCAAAAAACCAGAAGTCATTGGATCGATTTTCCCTTAATAGGGCAGAAACTTGTTATAAACAGAAACAAAAGCATAGTATAAAATTGCCAGTAATCACACGCTGCATTTCAAAAAGCCACAAAGTGCTACAATCTTATAAATCCAGTTCAAGATGATGTGAATACACCCACATACAAGACGCAACCTCCCACCCTCTCCAAAAAAACAAAAAATGGACTGAAATAATTCCTCGCCTTCCCCGCCTCGAGTAATGTACGGTAAATGAACATTGTGGTAACATAAACACGCCGCAGCTGTAGGCC
Source organism: Geophilus flavus (assembly GCA_034695885.1). Lineage (NCBI taxonomy): Eukaryota > Metazoa > Arthropoda > Chilopoda > Geophilomorpha > Geophilidae > Geophilus > Geophilus flavus. The sequence goes on from JAQFZO010000335.1 coordinate 6,153, forward strand.
TTTAAGGGCCGTGACCTACAGCCACGATTTCTTCTTTTTTCGCCCATTATCAGTCCTATAAATACTCCATATAACCCACTCAATCTCGGTAAAAACTTCTCATTTAGGATTAGACCTAGCAATGAAGCTATTGGTGAGCCAAATAATCTCTTTGTTTCATTTAAAACAATTCTTTTTATTTAATTCAGGTATTACTACTCATTCTTACCTGTTTGGTGGGATTAATCGTGGCCGATGGATACGGGGGCGGGTATCACCAACCGATGATAGTACAAAGTGGTGGTGGTGGCAGAGGGAGAAAATGGCAGATCAAAGCAAGAGGAAAGGGCATGCAGAACATGATGCAGGTGCCACATTATGGTGGATACAAGAAAGACGACTACAAGGAGAAGAAGAAGGAGCAAGAAATCGTCTATTACCCAGTGCCCATTCACACGCCTCACTACGAGGAGAAACACGAATACGAGCCCAAGTATAAGGAGTATAAAGAAGATGATCACAAAGTACAAATCATTCCAATCAGTATGAGTGGACATGAATATGGAGGAGGCGGTTATGGGGGCGGCGGTTATGGAGGTGGATATGGAGGTGATGGAGGAGGAAGTGTCGATCTTATGAGTCTTGTTAAGTTGTTATCTATGACCAAAGGAGGAGGAGGAGGAGGAGGAGGAGGGCAGTAAGTTACTGATGAGTTGAGACTTAGAGGGTGATTTTATTGTGATTTTTTTTATTTTTTTTTATTTTTAGTTACTAATTGATTGGTCCATCAGGCATTATCATTACATCTTCGACATCATTTTTTTTACTTTATTTTTAATGAAATAAATGTAGTGTAGAAAAATCCATTTACGGAGACTGACTGTATGAATGGAATTGTAACTTATGTTTTTAATTTTTATTATGTATAAACAGTTTTTAAATATAGAATAAATAAATTTTTATTACATTGTTTAAATTTTGTTTCTAATTTTCTTTGACTTTCTGAAATAAAAGTTTTTAAAAACTTGAAAATTTTATTATAAAAAGTCAATAAAAAAAATTATGTTTTATAAATTTTTTAAATTAGAATTTACCCTAAATGAAAAAAAACAATTTGGTATTTAATAAAGACTAAAAATGCTGCTTTAGCGATATATATATAAAAGTGTGAAATATACTTTAAAAGTGTCAATGATGATAGGAAGAACAAAATCATGACAAAATTCTGTAATTTTTGTCAATTGCACCAAATGATATTAGAGTACTGATTTTTTTGTTGTTTATCACTCGATCAGTCACAAAACAATCATTTACAGTTGGAAATCGTAAAATTTCGCAAATGCATCTCAAATCTTTAAAATAATTATAAAATTATTATATACATATTAAATATATATTAAATAAATAAATAAATATATTTGAAAGCATAATTTCTGTGGGATGAAATTTTATTATTATTTCATTATTATTTTTTTAAACTTTTTGTTCTAAATTCCACATTTCTCCAAAAATTTACTCCAACCATAATTACAATAATCCCTGATGATTTTAATGCCATTTAAAACAAAACAATAGGAGAAATAATTATAATAATTTCTTCTATAAATCATTGCACCCAGAAATATCAAGCAAAAAAGTAGTTTTCAATAATCCTTTCAAAAATTTTACCATTTAAGGCACAATAAATCACTTTTTTTCTTTTTAAATTAAATTACAAGGTTCAAAACCCCTTTAAAACCCATGCCATCAATTAAAATTTAAAAAAATCACACAAGGTCATTATCACCGTTCCAATATTTCATCACACACATGTAACACATTGCACTTTTTCTGTGACAATCAGTCAATAACAACCATTTAGAGTTTGATTTAAAGTGATAAATTTAGCACCTATTTATGGGAAACCAAATCAAATCTCCCAATTTACCGTAAATAAACTCACTTTAAATCAAAAACCAAGTATGGCACATTCGAGATGCAATATCAATCAAAAAAAAAATTTTAAAAATCCACTGTTGAACTGTGTAACACTGCAATTGAGGGTCGAATGGGTTGATGGCCCGAACCCCGCCCTTGTCCGAAGCCAAACTAAAGGGGTGAGAACCTGGGAAGGGCTTATTGATAGCTCGATTTTAATTTTCCTTGTAATTTCACGGCCACAACTAGACCGTGACCTTATTTGACAATATGTGGCCAAAGGGTGCAATTCTAAACTTAGGGGAAAAAAATTAAAAATGCTTCTGCAGCGTGTATATAAGGTGGCACGAGTATTACACATTCAAACGATATTTCAACCTTCCAACATGAAGCTCGTGGTAAGATCGATTCGCTAATACCAACTCCTTTCTAATACTGATGCAATACAATTTTTTTGTTTGGGTGATAGGACAAAGTTTAGTTTCTTGGGTTCAATTTTTGAGGTTTTAATTTGAGGAGTTACAATGTTACAAAAGTATTTCAATTTTGAACACAAACTTAATATCCAGTTTTATCGTTAATATGGATAAAATTGGAAATTTTAATTTTCTAGTTTATTTATTTAGTGTATGGTCAAAACTAACATACATGTACTTCTATATTTGGAAATATTATTTATTTGATAATTTGATTCTCTAGTATACATAAAGTTAGCTTTTAAAGATATTTGTAATTTATTATTATGTAGCAATTAAGACAAACTGGTTTATTTTTACTTCATTATCGTTTATCAAAAGTGTAAAATCGTGACAGGAAATCTTTAACTTCCAACCCACAAGTCAAAAGATATTATTTATGGTTTCTTTATTGTTTCATTATTTATTTATTTACTGTTAGTCCACATTTTTGCATTTTTAAAATTCCTATCTGAAGATAAAAATATTTTCTTCAAAATTGTAGTATTGAAATATGCAATATTCAATTTTTTGATATTTTAATTCATGTGCATTTATTAACTTGTTAAAGACTACTCACACGACCCCTTCTCATCAACCACTCAAAGAAAATTGTTGTTATTAGCATTTACTAACTTGATTTAAATCCATAATGGGATCAGACAAACTCATCATAGTCTAAATACCCGTTTACTTCTGGTGTATATATCATATCATACACGTGTAACATCCACCCTTGTTATGCTCATCACAAAAACTGACCTCGCACACACAAGGTCTCAACGGTCAATCAAATTCAGCAAAAATATAGACCTCACGCGAGAAAAACAAACCTAATGACATACTTAACGTGTTTATTTCTCAATTCATTTCAGTTATTAGTTGCTCTCGTTACCCTCTACGTGATTGTAGAAGTTTCCGCAGACGGATATGGATATGGTGGTGGGCAAACGTACATGATGCCAGGCGGCGGTGGTGGAGGAAAGGGTAGAAAATGGCAGATCAGAGCAAAAGGAAAAGGAATGCAAAACATGATGCAAGTTCCTCATTACGGTGGTGGTCATCATTATGAGAAAAAAGAAAAACCAAAAGAGATCCTTTACTACCCCGTGCCCATCTACACGCCGGTGCACGAAGACCACCACGAGTCATACCACAAGAAAGAAGATGAACATAAAGTAAACGTAATTCCACTGCACATGGGAGGAGGATACGGTGGATATGGTGGAATGGGAATGGGTGGATATGGTGGACATGGATTGGAACAATTATTAAGTGGATACAAGTGAGTTGATAAATATTCAAATTTTTACATTTTTAATTATTTATTTATAATTTTTATATTTTTTCCTTTGACAGAGGTTATTGATGATTTAGTCACTCCTCAACTCAACTCAACTCAACTCAACTCCTAGCCTCACACTCACACGTAGAATAGAAACCTGATAAAGGATTAGTCCGATCAATTCACCCAAATACTACAAGACAGGAATTACAAGACAATAGAGTTCAATATAGTCCATAAACAACCCTTTAGTACGAGTTTTTAAACTTTTATTTGTATATATATCATGTATAAATCTACTGCAGGCAATGTATTTTAATATGTTTCAACTGACTTCAATGTTCATTTTTTAACTCAAAAATAAATATATATATTTTGTTTTTAATTGAGTTGTGTGCAGTCTGATACTATCTGGCATTGTCTGAAATTGCCCTGAAGACAATAGTTTATTGAGGAAAACTGTCATCAGGTGCGTGAGTAACTTCGCTAATTATTAATTTCTCAGTTTAAACCCGTGCCAGGGGTATGAACACGAAGACACGATCAAACCCATGCCACCCATAATAAAATTTTGGTAACCCGTAGGCACAGTCTCATTGAAAATTCATTTGAATTTTTTTATAAGCTTCCGTATGTAAGGAAACCTGTAATCTTAATAGAACTGGACCGTTATTAATTTTGCAAGTTTTTTAATTGAATGAGTTCCTATTCATTTTTTTTTTATTATACCTTTTTATGGTATGCTTAAATCCGGCACAACCCAAACGCGTACATCGAGGAAACGAGTTTCGACAACGATTTCAAGTTCAGTTTATCACCCGATTACTCTTTCGATATCTAAAAATTTAAATTTTACAGAAATTTACTAAACTACCGTACTACATTTCTGTAACACCTGAAAACGATCGTCTGAAATTATTACAATTTATGCAACACATATCACATCAATTTAAACAACCTCTCAAGAATTTAAATGAAAAAAATCACCTTCCTTTTATGAATTTTCTCTCACGTTTTTAAAATAAATTATATGAATTAAACTAACCCAAAAATTATTCGGAGAAAAAGTCAATATTTGACATTTGTTCAATGAGCACTGAATTAATGACTACAGGTTATTGACCAGTCAAACAAAAACGGCAAAAGCAGTCCCATAAAACTCTTAAATTATAATATAATAACTGCATTCATAAATGCATGCGGAATTGCAAAATCCCTTTAAAAACACAGCCCACATCCGTAAGTTAACACTGACTGAATGAAATAAACACATGAAAAATTCTTATTGTTTTATTCTTATTAGTCGGAAGTGGGAAAAAAAGTGAGAATCATGTGAGCATAATGAGGGGTGTGGAATAAGTGGAGCCTGACTCTTAAACATTACTTTCATTTATTAGGTGAGAGCCATTCACCTTATAGTCGATGTATTATAGTGCTAGTGGAGAATCCGATAAAGCCCGAGGTTATGTTTAGTAATGAGCATCCATGTAAGAAACCCATCACCTGATGAAACAAATGTGCCACACACATGTAACTTCCAAGTCCACTGACCCACACAATTCGTCTAAAAAAGAAAATGAGAGTAACGGAAGGGTTGCTCACGCCTTGAATCGACCAATAACTATCTGTCGACAGGTGTTACGTCATCATCAAGGGAGAGTGAATCGTGTCAGGATTTTTTTATGCTTCCGTCGCCTATGTGCTTCCATCCTGCTCACTTTCTACTTATGCCCACGGACTGAGGAAAACGTCGGAGTCAGTGGGTATAAATACTGAGGTTTGTTCAGTGGGTGGGAAGTGTTTCGATATGAAGCTGCACATGGTAAGTTCTTATCTGTTCTTTCTAGTTTCTGATGAGAGTTTTGGGCAAACGGATTCTTAATTAAGCTTTAGTTTGTAAACAGTCTTTTGCATTATGCATAAATCAGAGTTATAAAACTACTGCACTGCGTGGAACGTGACACAATTTGTGATTAGATCGTATTAGGAAAAAGTTATGTATATGATTCCGTGACGAAGTGATTGTTCGATCGATCGATCAACAACGACAAAAGTTATATGAAACTAGTTAAATTGTAGACTTTGCGAAGACCAACTTTAATGCTTTACGACTTACACTTTAAAATTTTAATTTTATTAGTTGTAAAACAATTTAGAGCTTTATGAATCAAAAATTAGACATAAATGAAAATCATAAAACCAGTATAATGTACGCTTAATTTATACTGTGAGTATGTATAAAATAATTTTAAGCATAAATTTAAAAGTCAGCAAAGTCATACACTTAACTTTGAGTTTATAAATATATAAATTATATTTTTAAGTTACGTTTACAAGACTTTTTCCGCAAATTCTCTAGTATTTAATATTTTAAAATTGAAGAATCTTTTACAATCTGATTCAGATGTAGCAATTTAATTTCTTATGTTGTAAATAATGTGTCAGGAAGAATTTTGGGGTTTTGTTCGGCTAAAGTTAGAGATTAATAACTAAATTTTAAAAATTTATACAGAATAATTTTGTCAAAAGTTTAACTAAGGCATTGGAATAATGTTTGTGCAATTAATCACAAAACTGAGTAACAATTCCTCCAGTTAAGGAATTAATCTTGATATTTTAGTTTAGCTAAATAGGGAGTTTCCGTTGTGCAACTTACAAGACAGCAATTCGATTAAATGGCTATACTTGTATGTTAAAAGGTCATAAGTTAAGCCTTATAAATTGCATCAGCGCAAACTCTCTAATACAAGAAATTAGAGTCGTGTGTGTTCAACAAAAATTCATTAATCATTGAACTTTCCAACTTACAGAAATTATGTCTACTTTTCGTATTACTCCTCTGCTTGGTGACGGAAGCAAAAAAGAATAAAGATGGAAAATGGAAGATCAAAATGAAGGGCAAAGGGAAAATGCCAATTTCTTACTACCCTAGTTACGACCATGGATATGGAGGCAGCGGCTACGGAGGCGGCGGCCACGGAGGCGGCGGCTACGGAGGCGGATATGGGGGTGGTCATGGAGGCGGTTACGGAGGTGGTGGTTACGGAGGTGGGGGATACGGGGGGAGGGGGTTATGGGGGAGGAGGTTATGGGGGAGGAGGTGGATATGATTACGGTTATTCAGAACCAGTAATTCATTACGTTCCTGTGCCCGTTCCCGTTCCCGTGTATTATGACAGTTACAAGAGTAGTTACGGAGATTCAAGTTCTGGAGGTTCGAGTTACGGAGGTCTGAGTCTAAGTTACAGAGGTGCGAGTTCCGGAGGTTCCAGTTACGGAGGTTCGGGTTCGGGAGGTTCGAGTTACGGTGGTTCGAATTATGGAGGTGCGAGTTACGGAAGTCCGAGCTACGGAGGTTCGAGTTACGGAGGTGCTAGTTACGGAGCTCCGAGTTACGGAGGTGCTAGTTACGGAGCTCCGAGTTACGGAGGTGCTAGTTACGGAGCTCCGAGTTACGGAGCCCCGAGTTACGCAGCTCCGAGTTACGCAGCTCCGAGTTACGCAGCTCCGAGTTACGCAACTCCGAGTTACGGAGGTGGATATGGGGGAGGTCAAGGCGGCGCTCAGATCTACATCGGCGGAGGAGGATACGGAGGAGGATACGGCGCTCAAGGAGGAGGTGGTGTTTTCTCAGCAAGCTTCGGAGGCGGGTGAGTTGAAGAGAAAAGCGAATTTTAACGAACGGGTTAAGGTCAATGTCTGGTTGCTTTAAAATTCGCTCTCACTTTGCAAACGGGTTTTGCTTTGAGTAAATGGAATAAAAGTTTCACGATTTTACCACTAGGTGATTTTTTTTAAAACGTATTTTTTCTCTCCTTTCAGTGGTGGTGGGTACTGATTAGTGAAGTACAAACGAAGGTTCAGAATACATCCTGTGGAACTAGTCACATGGCTGCCAGTACGAGAAGATTTAATTGCCAAGATAACTTTAGTGTTGTTGTTCTTTTGTACAGTTACTAGTGTAAATAATGTGTAATGCCCTAATTTTTCATCCATCAAATCTCATCCGTATAATTGGTGTAATATATAAAACTTCAATCATTGTTGGTTTAATTACTTTTTTTTTTTTTTTACAATTTTTCAATAAAATAATGTATAAATCAGAATTACTCGATATTTCTTATTTTTCACATAGACATACATTACTAAAAGATAAAAATATATTCTTATCCCACATAAAGTTTGTCCAACCCCAAGATTTCACAAAAAAAAAAATCAGTGAAAGAGATAATTGCAGACATGCACTGGACTTCCCCTTTATACAATTTAACCCACATACCCCAATATTTGACTTGACTTGTCAAACAAAATTTATTTGTTCAACTTTCCTCAAATTTTGACCTCTTAAACGACAATCGTGCAACCGTGACAGATTGAGTGAAAGAAAGACATTTTTCAAGATCATTCAAGCAATTACTCTTTCGGAGCTACGACCATGACCTTGGATCAAATAACCCCCAATTCCAATTCCAATTCCAATTGTGTTTCATTAGAATGCATTACTATAAAAAGGCCTAACTTTATCAAAATCAAAATCACTCTTAGAGAACTTGATATTCGGAAAACATGACAACCATCAACACCGTAAGTATTAAACTTGAGAGAGAATTTATTGGTAGAACTTCCAACATTTTATTGTAAAATTTTAGATTATTTTTACGCTATTCTTGACGTGCTTTGCTGTGCAAAGCGCAATTGGGAAACACGACAAATGGGAAGTACGAGCAAGGGGAAAAGGTTTACATCACATAATGAATTATCATCAACCTTATCACTATCAATATCCAAAAGAGGAACACAAGGAACATCACGAACCAAAAATCATGTACTACCCGATCCCCTACCAAATGCCGATGTACCATCAACAGCAAGCGCATTACGAAAAACCGCAACAAGATGAAACGAAACTGACCATTATCCCGCTCTATACGGGTGGTGGTGGTGGACTTGGGTTTGGAAATGGTTTTGGAAATGGTTTTGGTAGTGGCGGTAATTCTGGATTTGGTCCTATCTATCTTTGATTTAAAACAAAATTGTGTTTTTAACCATTTTTTAACCATTTTAATGATTTTTTTTTTAAATTCATGTTTTCTATAAAATTTTAAGGATTTTAAAAAATAATATTTATACATAAAATGTAACTTTTTAACTATTTTAATGATTTTGTTTAATTTTTTTTATATAAAATGTAAGAAAAAGGGTGAAAATAAATATTTTATTATAACTTTAATGCTTGTGATGTTTTATTTAACGATCAATTATTACACAGGGTGATCAAAACGTTTGGGCCCCTCATATTTCAAAACCAGTAAAGGTTGTCAACGTAACAATGGTGTAATCAAATGAGGAGTTGGATGTTCCAAATGCAATAATGATCTCAAATTTACACAGCATGTCACCATGCAATAAGAAGTAAGGTCGTTGATTGGCTGCACTTACTTTGACAACCAATCAACTTACTGCAGTTGAATTCAGAGTGAACTGAGCTTCAGACTAACTTGATGTGTTACAAATTGACATTTTCTCTCTATACCTATCACGGTTCTCGAGATAGATAAGAATAACATTTAAAGTGAGGCCAGAGGTCAAATTTGAGATCATCATTGGATTCAGCACACCCAACTTCCTTTTTGACTCCATCATTATTAAGTTGATAACCATTATTGGTTCTGAAATATTTCCGGGGTCCAGACTTTTCGTTCACCCAGTATTTTAGTCAATAATAGTGAGATAATAGTTTGTGCACGGGTGTTTCCTTATAAAGTTACAGTTATAACCAGTAACTCCAGTTTTCTGACTTTTATTTTATAATTCTTATACTATTTATCATTTGAATATTTTTTTCAGTTTTAGATAGCCAGAAAACCAGAGTTACCGTAGAGGTTATAACTACAACTGTACTCAACTAGTTAATAGTTGACTTGACAGTGCTTTGTTAGATAATAGCAGTTTAGTTAATTGTCAAAGCGTTTGACTTAAACGCTGTCATGTGTTTCACTTAATTGTGTATTCATCAATTACCAGACAAGTGAGTGTTGAGAGTTCATTTACATTTGTCCTTGTTCCTGGTGGTGGCTATTCGCACCCACCTGTTCCGGGTAAGCATTTTTTCAAAAGGAAAGGAGTAAAAAACAGTTCAACGATCCCACCACCATGACCCCTTTACTGCAATATTCAGGGATGATCTCGTAGTGAAAAACAACTTCAATGACAAGAGGAAGAAAAGCAAAGGAAGCTTGAGAAAGTTCATTGAACTCACTTTCAGCAACTCAAACCAAGATTGCTTAACTCTTTCTAAACTTTTCTTTTAACCTTTTTAAAATTATTAAAATTTTCACAAAATAAACAAAAAAAACTTAAATTTATTTCCCCATATTTTTAAACCAATTTTTCACAAAACATTTCATTATTTTATAAATTTTATAAATTTTATATATCTTATTTGATAATATATAATTTGTGACATCATTTTTTCATGTTTAAAACATTTTTTCCCACTTTTTTATCCCACTTTTTTGGGGAGCCTAATGGGGTCTTTCAGACAATCAACCCACTTTATTCTAACCCCCATTTTTTATAGGTCGAATTGGGGTTTGGGGTTAACACCCAGTTAACACCCAGGAAATACACACACCCTGTTCCTTACCCTCATTTCATAAACAAAAAAATCGAATTTAAATTTCAAATTTTTATATGATTCAAAATAGTAAAAATTGTTCAAATGTTATCCTATAAATCTAACATTATAAATAGCCTATAAGTTGCTTTCACTGCAACAAGAGTTCAACGTCCTCTCCAAGGCGAATTTCCAAGTTCTCGCCTCAGTGACCCAGTAAAAGTGTAACAGCTTGCCATTTTTGTTTGCTTTATACACTTTTCCTATTCTAAACCACCCATGCACGACTCACACTCGTAAAGACAAATGTAACTTTCTCTACTAATTTCTAAAAACTTTTCTGTTAAAACACCCATAAATTTTTCTATCTCTAAACAACACACTTTTAAATTTTAAATTTCTGTATTTTCCTTCACAAAAAATTAAAATTTCGAATTTTCCAGAAATTTTTCTCGAAAATTCTCACATTAGTTCACCAAATGGACTAGAAATCGATTTTCTGCTCTGAATTAATCACCATTCACGTTAGAAATCAAAGAGACCAGAAAATTTTCTCGAAAATTCTTTGAAAATTAAGAATTCTTAACGCATTCTTTTATTTACCCAAGGAAAAAAAAATAAATAGAAAAAAGGAATTATTAAACCAGACAATGGAAAAACGAATTCACCAACCACAATTATGTTCTTTTCTTCCTCATAGTCCAGTTCATGGACCTCATTTGTGTGCGAGCGATGACGTCTTTCCTCAGCGCCCATAAAGGGGGACGCGAGAGAGAGTTTAGAGTACTTTCTTTTTGCCACCATCACAGACACATCGTCCATCGAACCACCAGTGGGCCCGGACCCTCCCCGCGGCTAGGGAGAATGACCGTTCAATCGTAGGCCGCGGGGAGGTATCTGCCGTATATAACGGGCGATTTTCCAATTTTCAAACAACATTTTGGATACCTTTATCTCGCAGATATGATCAAAACCGTAAGTTAAAGAATTTTAAATCAAAAACATTAGATATATCCCCTTGGAGTTAAATTTTAAATCAAAACTTCTCATGTTAAGTCAATTCACTCACCTCTTGACTCAAAACAGGAGCAAAAGTTGGTTTCTGTGATGCCGCAAAGCCCGCTTCGAGGCGGTCAATTGATATGCATTGCAGTGAAGTTCGTTGCTGATTTTTTCCATTTTTTTATTTTCTCATTCACAGATCGTTTTCATCCTTATGTTCGGTTTAGTAGTGGTCAACGGCAACAGAGGCGATGGTGGCGGCGGACCATTTCTCATCTCGGTTCCGATGGACGTCCCGTTTGTCGGAACTCACCACTACGGCGGAGGCGGCGGCGGCGGACACGGAAGTTACGGCGGTGGTTATATCATCAAATCCGAAGGAGGTCCGTACATGGTTCCTGCGAATGACATCGTCTGGTTAGTATAAAAGTGAATTATTAATCTACACAAATCAGTTTTTAATTTTTTTTTTAAATTTATTTTTAGGGGTGGGCCACCTATGATTCACTACTGAAAGTTTCATCAATCAAAAAATCATGTACAAACTCATCATCGTGCGGGTTTTCTTCTATTTTGTAAATATCCTTCTAAAAATACGTGTTTTTGTCTCGTTTTATGTATTTTGTCATGTCTTTGTCCCGTGATATTTGTCTTTGTGTCATTGTCCCTATGTCTGTCTGTCTGTCTTTTGTCAGTTTTGTCCTTTGTCCCTGTGTGTTGTCTCGTCATTTTTCTGTTCATGTTTGTCTGTTTATTCATGTTTATGTTTGTGTTCGTCATTGTCCTTCGTGTTTTTATGTCAACTAAATGTATAATCTATTGTAAATATTTTCCTCACTATTCAGTATTTTAGTCTGTAAGTTCTCTATTACTGCATACAAGTATATAATCGGCATTTCTTCATTAAAATGTATAATTATCACACAAGTTACGTACTGTATATCCTCAAACTTTTCATGTCATCTGATGAAATAAGAATGAAATAAAATATTTTTGGCCAAATTCCGTTCATTAATTGACCAAATTCCGTTCATTAATTGACTTCATCAAATCACGTGTTTATGATAAAGCACGATATTAGTGCTAATAAACCTAATCGTATGACACCACCACTAATAAGGTCATACATACCAGAAAGCCGTTGACAGATTCGATAAAAATCAGACTCGATGTCAGTGAACGAAATAAATTAAACTCGACTAAGTTACAATGCATGAATTAAAAAATATAAAAAGATGTTAAAAAAATTTACTCACGGCATCTAGGCCTACTAGGTGAACGCTGTAAAGCTCGAAAGTCCACACCATGACCCACGTGCTCCAAACATACAGTAATGCCAAAACATGATTAAAATTTACAGGTAAAAAAAAATTTTTTTTGAAGAAAACAGAGATAAATCTATTTTAATTAATAAGAAATAATTTAAATTTAAATGAATAAAATATTTGCGCCATCTGGTGGTGGAACGTCGAACTATTTTCACCGACAAGCTTTCATTTCCACGTCCAAGTCGCAGAATACGTTACAATTATCAGTAAATCTCAGATAAGAGCTTGAATTAAACGGGGTGTTCAACTGACGATTAATATGCTTCAGATTCATCGATTGCATATTGACCTGATGACATTAAAGGCAAGCAGCTATATAAAAGTCAAAACGCGTCCTCGAGCTTACTCTATAACCAAAAGGCATATACAGCAAGTGACTACCAAAGACACTCATCATGGCCAGATTAATGGTAAAGTACAAAAAAAAAATGAAACATCAGGATACCGGATACATCAAACGTCGAGTTAATTGCTTGATTTATTGCAGACTTTAATCCTCATTCTAACAACGATCATGAGTTGTTCTTTCGGCCTCAAGAAAGACAAGTTTAAGATCAAGGCCAAAGGATTTGGACTTAAAAATCTCCAAGCAGTACCCGTAGCCGCCGCCGCACCTGCGCCGTACTATCCACCAGCTGCCGCCGCTCCCGCGCCCTACTACACGCAGGCCGCCCCAGCTGCCCCAGCGGCCCCGGCGTACCCATCATACGGAGCTGCTGCTCCGTCGGGCGGTTACGGCGGCGGCGGCGCCTTCAACGGGGCGGTGAGTTTTGGAGGTGCGACTTCAGCGGGTCTCACTTCCGCCTCAGGAGGCTCACCCGTTGCACCTCACGTCGTCCCGGTCATAATTCCCATCGCTTTGATGACCCAGCCGCAAGTTTCGTCCGCTCCGTTGGTAAGTCAACCGTCACTTTCCTCCTTGTCCTCGTTGTCATCCGGATTCGGTCTTGGATCGCAAATTGGAGCCGCTCAATCGTACATTCCTCGAGTGGATCTCGAGTATGTAACGTATCCTGTCAGCGATATGGGGTCAGCACAGTACGGTTTCTCGGCACTCAAAGGAAACTCGTTCGATTCGTTTAACAGTGCTGATCAATTTGACAATTTTGCATCCGATGGGTTTTCCAGTGGTTCTTCTTACAGCGGATAATTTTTATATATTAAAAAAATTTGTATAAAAGTTAATATTTTTTGTAGTTATATATATAGTAATGGTTATAATTGTAGATTTCTGTAAAAATGTATTTAATTTTAATTATTTTTTCAAATATGTGTAAAAATGTATAAATATAAACAAAAAATAAAGAATAAATTAAGAAAATTTGATTTTACTGGATTATTTTTCTGGATGAATTACACGAAAGAAAGTAGTTTGAAATGAAACTTCTTTAGAACTGAGGCGGATCTGTATAATAAAGAAGCAGGTTAGTGGTTCAAGTGGAGGGGGTAATAAGTGGAGCAACGTCAGCGGTTAATAGGGGGTGAGTAAGGAAATAAAAAACGATTTTAGTCACAAGGGCTGTTAACCTCCTAGATCAATGTCGCAATAGTGATGCAAATACTGTACGTGATGAATAAATATAAATAAAGCAAAGCTTGTTGACCTTACTGAAGAAAAGGATTTTGTTTGGTAACTAATAACAACATGTTTGAAAAGAGTGAAACCAGTTACGAGTAGAATACTCATAAGTCATTACTCACTAATTACATTTCCGCGAGTTCTCTTTTGATATTTCTAGATAAAAACCAAAAAAATCTGAAGAGAAATTAGACTTTGGGGTAAGGAATTTGTCCCATTTTTACCCACAAAAAAATTAAGTGAAAATTCCATAAATCCGGATCTGAGTAACAAAAAATCCTGTTTTTTATTTCTCCTAAAAAAAACCAACAAACACCTGATTCTTCAAAACAACAATTTTTAATCAGCCAATTCAACCTCCCAATCAAACACCGATCAATTCCAATATCGGTATTCTCCCAAACCAATTCCAGAAATCCATTATCATAAATAAAACAAGGATGAAATCAATTAAAATAAATTTGATTTGCCCTGTATCCTTTCCACTTTCCGCGCCTAGACACACCTCGTGGCTATGGAGCAAAAATGCGCAGGTCACTTAACTCAGAAGAAGGAAAAGACAGAAAGAAAGAGCTCTTCACTCCACCCCCTCCTTAACACACATGACCTAGAGAAAGGCACCCGAAAAGTGGGTCCACCTATTCCACCAGTCACATCAGGCCACCCCAAATTCATCAAAGAGCCTTGACCTCCGACTCCGAGCCAGGCAGGGGATCCCTGTCACGTGGTCCAGAGACCCACCCTGTAAAAAGCCGGTCACTCGTACAAACGGACACACAACATCGAATCATCACAAAGCGAACACATCAGGAGCAAATCTCACACACATCCCTCGAACGAGATGATGCTCAAGAACCCGGTAAGACTGGCCAGTGGTCCGGCAAATCGAGACTTCCATTCGGTCGATTCGATAGAAATTACAAATTTTCTCGTTTCTCTTCATCTTAGATTCTGTTAGCACTCGTGCTTTTTGTTTCCGTTGCGTTGGCAACCAAAGGAAAGGGCGGCGGCGGCGATTATGGATACGGATACGGCGGAGGAAAATCTAAAGGCGGGAAGGGTAAGGGTAAGGGAAGTGGAAAATGGTCGATAAAAGCTAAAGGCAAAGGACTTCACAACATGTATGGATATGGCGGTGGATACGGCGGTGGATACGGACAAGGAGGTGGATATGGCGGGGGATACGGAGGTGGACACGGGGGCGGCTACGGAGGTGGACAACAAGGGGGCAGCTACGGAGGTGGTTACAAACAGAGTTACGGACATCAGAGTTACAGTTATCCTCATATCGTACCGATCCCGATTCATGTTCCCTATCCAGTACATCAGCCGAGTTATCATAAGGATGAAGTGAAGATCCATATTATTCCGCATCACGGTGGATATGGTGGTGGATATGGTGGCGGACATGGAGGTTATGGGGGTGGTTTTGGAGGAAGACAAGGCGGAGGATACGGAGCGAGCGCGTACGGAGGTGGTCATCAAGAAGGATACGGTGGTGGTGCGAGTTATAGAAGTGATGATGAATCTGGGGAAGCTTATCATCATTATTAAGGTTGGTTTTGTTCTAAGAGCTATGGAATTAGTATTTTTTGGTTTTTTTATTTAATTTTTAATATTGATTTTTGTTTTGTATTTTCAGAAAGCCAGTGCCAGTGCAATGAAGTTTTTTTAATTTAGGTAGTTTGATATATAAATTTTCTGTTTTTTTTTTTGTTGTAAATAGTAAACTTGTTTTAAAGATGTACAAATTTTCCAAATAAACTCAATTTTTATACTGTATTTGAAGTTGTTCGAATTATTTTATTCAGTTAGTTTATGAAAAGTCATTATACGTGTAGATAGTTTATTAAGTCAGATTTCCTATTTAAATTTAATAATAAAAATAGGTAGTTTGAGAAGCCAGATTTCTTATTTAAACTAATACAGTAACACAGTAATAAAAATGTAATGGAGTGATTAGGAATTCTAATCCTGAACCACTCATCTGGTATTAGTCATAAAATGGGAAATACCGGTCGAAAGATGTTGCAATTTTTATGAAGCTTGGTCAATGTTACGAGGTTATCGGCCAAACTAGTGCGGGTATATAAATCAGTTTATTTCTTCCTGGAATAAAAGGCAGTTGTTCAACTTTCTTGTTCAGTTGTTGAATGTAATTTTAATAATTTGAAGAAAATTTAGTTTAATTTGAAATTGTAATTCTCTATTTATTAGTGATGGTCAGTAAACCAAGCGCATGTAAAATTTATTTATAAAGTTAACGTCCTTTCTCACGTGTTATATGGTTCTGAATACTCTCAGCATGGGGATTTTAAATATCCATCTACCGAGGGTAGCAAATGTGCGGCACAACCATGTGAAAATCACATTTCTCGCAAAAGTTCATCACTGTTGTGCACATCTTCGGAATTTTGTAAATTGATTGTTTTATATAAATTTTCTTCTAACTGATTTAGCATTATCGAGAAAATTAAAAATTATTAATAATCTTTATATAAGGTAGTTTTATATTAAACCTAGTAAATTTTCTAAGAAACTGAGGAAAAAAATTATATTTCCCTCCATTTTATCACATCGCCAGCTGGTAGCAGAATCTATGAACTAACAAACTTTAGAGGTTTCTCCCTAGAGGTCGAATGTTTTTTATGAATTATTCATATAAAAACCAGGAAGAATATGAAAAGGAAAATTATTATTTGGGTTTATGTGTGTGTGAATTAACCTATACCAACTCAATTTTTTAAACTCGTTATTTGAAAATTCTTGATTTTTTATCAATTCAATAAAAACTTAAACCTTATCCAATAAATTCAAAAATTCAGTTTAGTAAGACGCAATAAAAACAAATATTGGTCTATATATAAACTCTTAGAGCATTTTCAGCATAAAAAACATGATGTAAACAAAACATCAATTACCCTACTCTGCATTCTCTTCCTTCATTCTTTACCTTTCAAATTTAATAGAATTTAAATGACCAAGGCTACCTCATCTTTAACCTACAATCATTGTTGCTACCGTAATTTCAATCAAGTGCATGAATATGTGCTTTCTTTAGCAACATAATAACGTGAACTTCATCAGCATGGGTCGCTGCACTAATTCCCTTCTTGATTGACTGCAAACTTGGCAACATCCGCTTCAAAAAACCACATTATTAATAACTAGATGAGACCTTCATTTAAACCAACTCAACTTAACTCATACTGCCCTGCAACTTTTTACTACTGGGATTTATTTTACGCAGCAATAAACGTCAAAAATCCTTTCGGGACATTCTATAAATTCAATTATCACGTATACAGGAAATAAACGGACTGACCCTGACACTAACTCAAATAAGTAAAACATTTAATGCAACAAATAGACCTAGATAAACTGCTTCAAATCACGTACAGTATCTGCATAAATTACATCATCATAAAAAGATCAAGAGCAGATATATAAATAATTAGGTTACCATTTAGTATCAATAAACATTTTGTAAATTGTTAGTCAGATCCGTTAATTGTTTTATTGATATTTGCTACACCTTGAAATGAAATCAACCTGATTGCATTAAATTATGGAATAACAAGACAAAAGGAAAAGAGCAAACAGATCAGATTCGAGATTACTTTGCATTCAGTTACAAATCAGGAGAAATAGCGCGTCAAGTTCGAAGTGCAATTAACTGAAGGTACAGTAATTACTTTATATCCTCCTTGAATTTAAGGCTAAATCAAATCAGATCAATAAAAATGTCAATTGGGGAATTTTTACAGTTTAGGCCATTCACCACCTCTTGAGTTTATGGCTGGATGGTTTTTACCTTTTATTTTTTTAAGCTAAAAAAAAATCGAGTGAACAAAAAATATATTTTTAAAGTGTCATGATTCGATTCAATACAACTTTTGTTTTCCTTAAAAGAAGAGTCGAGAAAATCACGCGTTCCTAACAAATTTCCCGAGAGAATGAGAATTAGAGGCCAAATAACATCGAAACAGGCAAATGGCCTTCATTAATTGAATGGAATCATTAAAAAAAATGATAAATTTTGTTTTCGTATATATAAAAACAATTAAAAATCACTAATATCTGCGCAAATTAAGGTCCAACAGCTCACACCATTTCATTTCCCCACACAAATTCAGTATGTACTTGTCAAAAAAAATGTTAAATGGACATGTCAACATTAGCAAACAACGCAATGGTGGGAAAGGGCATAAAAATATAAAAGTAGAGTCGCTATTGTTTATTGTGTCCGCACCGTGAAGAAAAGAATTCGAAATTTCCTAATGTGTAATAAACCTACACCTGATGAACTCTGTGGGAGGAGTAAAGAGTATCCCACGATTGACTCTGTTGTGTTTTAACCTCTTATTCACCCCAAATGTTAATGAGTAGGCATGTCTTAAAGGGTTCGGCCCTCATCATCCTAATCATCTTTTCTATTCGAAGCGCATCAACTCATCAATTGAGCCGTGACCTTGCTTTAGTTTCACTAACTGGCCAATGAATGAAGGATTTTGACCCTCAGCCCTCGATCAACACCTATATATAGTCGAAGATCACACTTCGATTCCACCACAACGAAATACCCGTCTTTGGGTATACAGTGATAGACCACACGTTCAGTATAAACAAGGCTGTGAAAATGAGGAGGCACCTGGTAAGAAATTGATAAAAATTTTACAAATATTGCCGATATATTTAATTTTATTTACAGATAGTTTTGTTGAGTCTTCTCGCCCTTGTTTGTCTCTCTCTGGTGGATGCGAATAAGAAGAAAAAAGGCGGCGGCGATGACGACGGTGGCAGTGGCAAATGGAAAATTAAAGCTAAGGGAAAAGGACTTAAGAATATGAAGAATTATGGCAGCAGTTACGGCGGTGGCGGTGGATATGGAGGCGGTAAAGGTGGAGGAGGAGGATACAGCTACAGCAGCAACGGTGGAGGAGGATACGGCAGCAGCGGTGGTGGTGGATATGGAGGCAGTAGTGGTGGTGGAGGATACGGAGGCAGTAGTGGTGGTGGAGGATACGGAGGCGGCGGTGGTGGATACGGAGGCGGAGGCGGTGGTGGTGGATACGGAGGTGGTGGTGGTGGTGGTGGTGGATACGGGGGTGGAGGCGGTGGATACGGAGGTGGGGGAATGATGAGCTTCAGAGGAGGCAAAGGAGGAGGAGGATACGATAAAAGTAGTGAAGGAGGCGGAGGATATGGAGTCCAGCAACCCATGTTTATTCCAATTTATATTCCTATGATGTACCCAAATGGAGGTGGTAGCAGCGGAGGTGGAGGTGGAAGTGGAAGTAGTTACTCAGGGGGTTCCAGTGGAGATCAGAGTGGTTACGGAGGAAAAACTAGTGGTAGTGGTAGTAGTGAATATAGTGGAGGGAGTGGTGGATACAGCGGTGGTTCTGGAGGTGGTGGTAGAGGATATGGTGGAAAAGAAATGGGTGGTGGTGGTGGTTACGGCGGTGGCAGTGGTATGAGTGGAGGTTATGGCGGGGGAAGTGGAAGTGGAGGGTACAGCGGAGGAAGTGGAGGTGGTGGCACTAGCGGTGGATATGGAATCACAATTATTCCTCTCATAAGCAACGGAATAACTGGAAATATTGGTGAATATGGAAGTGGAAGTGGTTATGGCATGGGAGGAGGTGGAGGAAACCAAGGGGGTGGCGGCTTCAATGGTGGCCAAGGTGGTGGTGGAATGAGTAGCGGTTACGGTGCAAGTACTACATTCTCTACCAATGGGTAAGTAACACTTTTTTTTAATCATTATTTTCAGAAATATTTAATTTATTATGATTTATTTACCTCCAGACAATACGGTCGTTGATTCTAACTTTCCAATAGAACTGTCCACGATTCGTGTGTTTTTTTCATTTGATTTAAATTTTATTACTCTTTTGTTTTTACGTTATCTTTTGTAAATATGATTTCCTTAATGTTTTTTAAAAGTTGTATCACGAAAACTAAAATAAAGTGATTTTTATTGTAAAGAATTACATTTTCTTTGGCCTCATTTGTTTGCATAATCACAAGTTGCAAACTCATTCAAAGGTCGTTTAACTGAAGAAAGAAATGACAATTTTCTTCATTGTCCCATTGAGAATCAGAACACAAACCAATTGAGGTCGTGTGATTAAAACAGAATTAATTATTCAATCGACCATTCAGGGGCCAAGGTCGATAATTCTCATTAATCACACATTAATATTAAATCGACAGTTTCCCATAAAACGAATTTCAACATTAGCCAGTACCAAATTAAGCCCGTTATAACGAGACTCAATCGAAAATGCGAAAGAACATCAAACATCAATAAACGATATTAAAATTTCAAAACATTAAAATGCAATCAGAGTTTACGAACTTTGGGTCACCAAAAACCTATATAAATAAACGCTTCAAATCAAACGACACAAAACTAAACTTTTGACACTAACTACAATCATGAGCAAAATTTTGGTACACACACACAAAAGGTTAAATAATGTACAATGGTTAATCTCTTTTGTATTTTTCAGATGTGTTTTCTCCTCTTTGCCACAATTGTGGATGTGAAATCGAGTGGAAACGGTGGAAAATGGATGATAAAAGCATTTGGCAAAGGTCTTAACAACATGCACCACCACGAAGGAGGTTATAATTACGGAGGAGGAAATAACTACGGTCACGATTATTACGGAGGCAGGAGTTATCACGCCAATCCTCAAATCATCTACTACCCACTTCCAATGTACAGCCCATCCTATGCACCACATCACGAACAAACATCCTCCATTTCGATAATACCATTCGAACACTTTGACACTGGATATAACTCAAAGCTGAACTTAGGGTGAGTGAAAAATAAATAAATTATAAAACTCATAAATAAACTTTAAAAAATGTATCTTTTATTTTTTCCAGTTATTATTAAAATAAAATTCCAACTTCCCACATTTATAACCACTAAAAATTTCAATTTTATATTTTTGTAAAAATATTTTTTAAAAAATCAAAATAAATGATTTAATTAAACCATTTAAGTACCAAGCGACGTGTAACCGTGAGATTGATAAACGACTCGATAAACGTCACATCCTTTTAACCTTCCTACGGCCAACAGGGGTCTATTTTGACCCAGCTCTGGGAATAAATTTTTTTAAAAATAGTAAATCTATCATAAAATCAACCTAACCTATATGTATA
>JAQFZO010000336.1:0-27474 GCA_034695885.1 Geophilus flavus
TTATGTCTACAATCATGAGTACTTTTTTTGGTGGCATAATGAATAGAAAAAGTATTCAATTCAACCGCCAGGGCAATACAAAATTGCGGGGCAATCAAATTCAAACAAATGAAGGTTTAATCTGAGTACAACGTTATTTTTGACAAGAACTAGTACTTTCTTACGTATATTTATTGGAAAGCGGGCTATTACAGCCCGCACTGATGAGTTTTTTAAATTTTTGCAATATAGGTATATATTTGTTACACTTGTACATATGAGGATAAGAAAAAATTAAGGTTTTGATGAGGTGGTTAAGGTATAAGAGGTAATGAAAATCTAAATGGTATTAAATTTTGTGTGCTTTTAATTATAAAAATTGAGTTAAATTAGAATTAAGTCCAATGTTCATTGGATTATAAAAAGTTTAAACAAAAAAGGCAAAAATGATACATATAGCACCACATCCATTGTCCGTGTATGAGTCACCACATGCTGATGCCTATAACGCCTATTCTAATTCTCCAGGACCTTGTTGTCCTAGGGCCAATAAAATCATGGTTAGTTCGCCTTTGTTGATTTTGCCGTCGTGATTCATGTCACATCCTTGCATAATGGTGTCGTGAAAATCGACCAAATCGTCTGCGTCGTAATCCTGGGGAAAAAAATTAATAAATCAAATTTTTGATTGAATTGAGTTCAACGTTTTCTGCTTTACCTTTTTAACTAATTCCAATAAATCTTTAAGGAAACCAGTTAATTCTTCGTTTTCGATCGTTCCATTTTTATCCTTTTAATGAAAATATAAAGGCAGGAATTAATTTTCATGTTTTTCTATTAATTTCAGAAAACTTACTCGATCGTAAAGTGCAAACACTCTTTCGATGTCGTTCTTGGTTAATTTGCTGGCACCCTAAAGTTAAATTCACGACATTACTGCAATGTGTGGCAATGGCAAGCCGTTCTAATTTTTTTTCCAGATGTACAATCATATGCATGGTCACATAATGTTCATGCACATTTGGCAGTGTCATTCCAAGATTGGGAAAGGGAACATACTGGCATAAGAAAGTGCAAGTATTTTTTATTTATTTTGTTGCCTCCCAGCTTTTAGGCCAATTTGTTTCCTTCTCGACATTGAAATGACAACCCACTGACAAAATGTGCATAAATATTTTAGTGCCCCATGATTATACATATAATGTGGAACAAAAGTCTCTACCTGGCCAAATAATTTCTACATACATAAAGATAAACAAAATCTGCTTGATTAGCTTCATAGGAGAGGAGGCAGGCGTAATCCAACGATTCACTCAAATTTAAACCTCAGATCTTGATTTCAGGGTCAAACATTATCTATCTTTTAATCCATTAAAGATGGAGAGAAATTTTCAATTTGAGAGTCATAGAGGACCCTCTAATTAGTCTAGAAAAGATATTACTTCATATTTCTAATATGGAATTATTTTGAAAAAAAAAAAAACAAGATTTGAGATGGGACTGCAACCAAGCTTCGGGTCCCTTTTTTCAATAACGAATGCATTTGAGCTCTAAATAAGATCGAATTTGAGTGAAACGTGAATCGGGCATATCCCCTTTAATTTAAGCTCGATCAAACACTCACACCCACAAAGTTTTTGAAATTATTTGCCCTTCCATGTTAGAGATATCTTTAATTGGCGCTAAGAAATGCAGTGGATTCCAGTTAATAAGACAACATCAGTCAGAGGCACTTTGGACCAATTAAGTGGCTGGGCCCATTATGCGAAGGAGATATGTATAAAGATATTTTTGTTTTTATTTTTTCCTTGATTTGGTCCAAATAAGCGACCGGTCCGATTATCCTGCTACGATTAAGTGGAATCCACTATGTCTATAAACATATACGTAAAAAATCAAAACGCCTTGCCATAGCAATGTGAAGTCGAGGTACGACTGGGAGTTCATTAGTTTTACGTTCTTTAATTTAGGACTAAAGTTTAAACATTTAAATTTCCAAGTAAAACGTATTTACATCTTCACGAGATGCAAAACAGATCTAATTAAACATTTGCTGCTTCACATCACAACTGACCTTAAATATCGATCTGCACAAAAAGTTTTCTTTCACTGGCAGCAACCTGAGAAGACAATGTCACCAGGAATTAATTAGCAAACAAATTTAAAAAACTTAAAAAATTACTTCGCCATCTCGCTTAATTGTAGTTTTCCATCTTTGTTTGAGTCAAAAATTGTTAGCTGTAATTAATTACGGTTATTTGTCATTTATGAATCTTCTTGTTTTTTCCCTACCAAACTGTCGGTGTATTCGATTAGTTTGTCCTCGGATACTTCTGTTTCCTTGTTTGCCTCTTTCAATAGGTCGTTGAGGAAATTCTATGGCGGAAAAATGAAAGCAGTTAGACCACGGTTGCTTACTCTCTACAGAACAATGGGTCCAAAGATGTTTTTTCAAAGCACGCCTTTGAAACCAGTAATGCTACTCGATTTTCGTTTTAAATCTGAGCTTTATACTTTGTTTACCTTCAGTTCATCCGCTTCAATGTACCCGCTCGTGTCTCTATCATACACTCTCCAAATCTAAAACATTAATGGGTAATCCATTAGAACTTGCTTGTGTTGTGGTTTTACGGAGTGAAAATGCAAGTTGACTATTCATGCACGAAAGAAGCCAAAGTCTTTTATCTCTTGAATAAAAATTTTTATGAAGTCTTCTTTCGCGTGCAAATAATGCGGCTTTCCTTCAATACATGAATAAGTGAATTGGCAGAATGGATAAGAAACAAAAGTAAATGCAAGGTGTTACTAAGTCAAAGGCAATAATGTTCACAAATAAAAGGATTCTATGGGCTTTTTATTTGTATTTCCTTCTATTTCCATAAATAAGGGATGTAATGAAAGTTTGTGACTTTAATTTAAAATAAGAAATTTACCTTCATAAATTCTACACTGGAATCTAGAGGATTATCAAACCTAAAAAGCAATAAAAAATTCTCCTCCATGGGTAGTAACTGCGCCAACTACAATAAAAAAAATGAAAAAAGGTCGTACTTATAACTTTCAACACTGATGATTATTGCGGCAGCCAGCATACTTCTCTTATCTCAATTTTTCCATCTCTATTGTCATCGTATGCTTCCATGAAACTCTTTTTCAACTCTGCTAACATGGTATCCGATACTGCCTGCAAAATATTTCATCTCAGTTAACAAAAGATTTGCTCTACGCACTGCAACTGGAATTAAATCATTCAAACACAATTGCATAACGTTACAACTTTTAAAAATAGTTGGAAATGTTTAATTAGCGTTAAAGTTTAACCAAGTTTAACAAATCTAATTTGTAACAGCCTCGTTGACCAAGAGGTTAGTAATTGGAAGAGTGAATTTCACGCTAATCAAGTGTTACACTACCAAACGAGATATACCCATTTAAAGCAGAGCTTGGTTCAGTTAATCGGAAAGTATCGTATTTTAATTTTATCGATGCAATTTATATTCAATTTCTAATAACTCTCAGTCAAATAATGCCTTAAAGGCAACACGACCAAATAAGTCCCAAAAAGTCCCAACGGCATACATCGTTATCCAGCCTCTGAAAGCTGTAATTACTATCTTAATCACTTCGAAGGAGGTATTAAATTAACTCACCCACCCCTATACATCACAGTTTAATAATTCATTTTTCGTTTGTCGATAGCCAAGTAATTTTTTCCTTAAACTCTTGGCACCTTTATCTCATTATATATCGGATTTATAGGTTTAGTAATATAGCAAAACTAAATAATCGTTTAACTACTTTCACAGGGTATTAGAGTATATGGGACTATTTATCGAGAGATAAGACCTAACCAATTGCGCAAGCCAAGATGTTTACTACGTGGTTTGGTGCATAGATAACCTCTTAACAAACGCTTCCAAATTTTGAGGTCAGATCAAGAGCAAAGATTATTCAACCACCTGATTTTACAATCGATAGGGCGGGTTATCGGTTCTCTTCTAATAGTCTTTTCTCTTTATTGGTTTCTGCCGATAAATTTTATTTATTTTCCTGGTAGTGCGGATGATAACGGAAATTAAAAAAAAGAAAGAGGAAAGAAAAAAAGTGTAAACAAAATGAATTAGGCCAAAACGTGCAAAAAATAAAGAAATGAAATTTTAATGATAAATTTAAAAATTCACCATTAGGAAAAAACTAAGAAATACATTAAAGGCATCTATTATTCATCTGCCGTTACCAAGTTTAATGTAAAAAGAAAACAAGAAAAGACAATTTGTAAGTGTTACTGATGGTATTGATTAAACGTCTTTGTCCCGTTCGGAGCAGAATGTAAAATTTATGTGTTTACACTGCAGCTTTAAAGTGGACCAAATAATGTCGATATCACTCAGGTTTAATGTGCTTATGGCTTTTGTAGTTTAATGACGAGAACACTGTATTAAACATATTTCAAATTCTCAAGGCAGCTTCAAATTTTTTTAGATTGGGCGATACGGTATTGATTTACCGGAGGGCACGAGCTGGGTCCAATTTCCTGAGGAACTCAATAAACGAAACCATTTCTCAAAGAAATACATACTGTATGATGATGATGAGTTTATTTCTGGTCACTGCACGCCTGTGGAAAAAGTCACTCGAGATTCTGATCAAATTTTCGATTTTTGATTTAAAAAAAAAACATCGAAAATTGAAATTATTGGCCTCCCGAATGCATGAAATTTTTCTTTTTTTCCGTATCACTGACATTAATCACGATTTTGTCT
This sequence comes from Geophilus flavus, assembly GCA_034695885.1. Lineage (NCBI taxonomy): Eukaryota > Metazoa > Arthropoda > Chilopoda > Geophilomorpha > Geophilidae > Geophilus > Geophilus flavus. The sequence goes on from JAQFZO010000336.1 coordinate 4,743, forward strand.
AGGGAATTACATCTGATAAAGCAATCTGCAATAGGGGATGCATTTGTATTGATTATTTTTGGTTCGTTTCACATTTCTGGGTAGAGCATATTTTATGAGATATTGTAATTTATCTCGGTTATGGATTGCAATTAAAAAATAGCTCTTCCTGTTTGTCATGGTTATTGTGTAGACAATAATAATTTTTGGTCAATAGTTGGACTAGATCCAACGTTGATGGTATAATAAAAGGGAAAAATTCATTGATTTTAAAGTATTATCGATAGTATGTAACGTGGTATGTGATTAAAATTATGCAGATATGAAATGAAACTGTTATTTGTTCGAGCAGTCAGCTTTATTCACTTTGTTTGCCATTATTTTAGGAGCTGTTGCTTATATTAAATCTCTGGGAATTTTATTTGTTTTTTTATTCCACATTGTTTTTGTTAGGTTTCTTTAATGTGCAGGCCTGTTTCAGTGATTCACTAAGGGAGAATTAACTATAATTAGTAAACTTTCTCTCAACTTGACTGATTTACCAACTGTTAATTTAGCCCATGGTGTTGGTTATTTACACATAGTGCACATTAATCTAATTTCTAAGTACTTATTGGTTGTTTATTGATCACTGACATTTGTTTCTGCTTTGTTGAAGATGATGATCAACCCTCCTTGGAGAGTTGAGAGTTCTAGTGTGGCATAATATATAAACACCTATTTATTTATTATTTTTTTGTTTTGATTTTGAAAGGTGGAAATTAATTTAACCTCGATTCATCTTTAGATTAAATACCGAGAACATTTTTTTAAATTTTAAAACGTAATATTCACGTGGTAAAATTGAATTTAAATAAAATATTTTTCTAATTAATGCTTGCCTCTGGTCCGAGTTCGCTCGAGTTGACACTAGAAACAAATTCTCGAAGGAAGCTATCCAGTTCCTTACCCTCAATGAAGCCATTTCCTTGAAGAAAACGCGAAATCAATCTTTAGTCCGTACTGATTATCGAATTTTGGCTTACCATCACTGTCATAGTGACTCCACACTTCCATAAACTGATTGGCTGTCAGTTTCTTGAGTTCACGGCTCTCTTCTTCTCGAAATTGGCGCATAAAATTAAAACATTTTCTCGCGTGACCACCGACAGCAGCATCCTGTGCTTTTGCCATGGTCTCTTCCACTTCGTGGTGTGCGTCTTGTTTTCAAAATTCACTTACCTGGCTGAACATTTGCTACGCATGCTCAGTTTTGAATTGCCTGTCATGCCACAATTGCGCCTCTACTTCATTTATTTATTATATGCAGAATATTTCTATGGTCTTATTAGGAGGTTTTTTAATATAAAATTTATAATTTAATATGAAATCCAGACTTAAAAGCACAAAAGGATGGTGTAATAAAAAGGAAGCTTCAGCGGCTATTGAATTTTTTTTTTTTGAAAGTGGAAAAGAGGAAGGATGTTGTGTATATTTTTTTCAAATTTAAATAAATCATATGGATTTCTAGTAATTAGTTCTCTTTAAATAAATCCATAAAAATATAATGATGAACGAAGTAAATGAATGATGCCTTATATTTTAAAACGAAATCATAAAATTTCGAACTTTTTTATGGCTGCACTGCATAACTTTTTAGTTAGAACAAATTGATTTTTCTGTAGTTCATATATAATGAGGCGATACCTTTAAATTCCTGTCATAAAAACGTCCTTGTCTCAATAATAATGCATGAAACCGTTGTTTTATAGATGATTATCATGAAATATTTTAATGATCATGCACTAGAAGGATCACGCATTAACAATTAAATGTTGTACATAGATTTCAATATGCAATAATGTGAAAATTATTTTCTCTCATTTTAGCAAACACTAAAGCCTGCACACTTAAATGGTGAAGAGCTTTTGTTGGCAAACAAAAGCATCGAGTTTTAGTTGTCGTGATGCACTGTATAACACGAATATTGACTTCGAGGGTTTTCTTAAGAGTAATAGAGTAACAACTCATGAATAAAATATCAGGATTACCTCCATCTGTAGCTTAAATTCGGTGATGAATTTTCATGAGTTTTACACTTCGTTTGAAAAGTTGAAATAATGACATTATTTTACAACGGAAAAATGAAATGACAAATGAGGAGAAAAGAATTGTTAAAGACGAATTTTATTTAAAATATTATTTTAATAACTTGATTATCAAAAATTTCATTTTGTTATTTGCTAGAGTTATTAATCAATCAAATCTAACTTTTGTTTGAATAAGTACTATAGCTTTTTCTCTTTTTTTTTTTTTACAAAAAAATAAATATTACATTTTCGTTTGAAAAAATATCGATTTATGATCCGTTACATTTTGCATCGGAGGTTTCTCATAGCCATTTCCGAATTGAATTTACAGTTAAAGTCGTGCACAAACTCCGGTAGTGAAGTTAAAGGACCGTTAACCCTATAAATAAAATCAATTTAAATTAGTTGGGCCCCAAAGTCTGTAAAAAGACCATTTTTTTTAATGAACATACTATTTTGTGTTAAAGAAAGGTTTCTCTTTAATTTTATAAAAACATTTAATGTGGATACACCAGGGAAGTGCAGCCGAAATTTTACCTACCAGTTCGCAACCCCTCCACTCTTCCCCTAAAATCCATTATCCATTTTTCAGGTGATTAAACTGATTTTAATCCTTTTCACCGATTTATGTCATTTTCCACATACAGTAATATTAAGAGATTTTTAAGATTGTTTTTTTCGATTTTCATGTTTGTAATGATTTGGGGTGATTTTTATGGTTTACTCATAAAATTTCATTGGTGATAGTGTAGAAACAAGAAAAAATTAACGAAATGAATGATAAAAATTATTAATATCGCGTGGAGAATGACAAAAATCGTGTGCGGAATGGATAAAAATCGGTTTATTTTCGACAATTCATTGCGCAATATGCTCGTCTAAGCATCTGTGTGTTGCAACCTCGGTTGTAACTGCGAATTGCTAACCATCCGGTTTCTACGAACTGGTGAAGATTCTAACATCCGGTTTGGACGAATCGGCTCGCACACCCCCTCAAAACACGGTTCCGAAAGTTTGTGGAATTTTGGATTTATCATGACTAAAAAACTTTCGGGACACACTTTAAATCAGGGATCTGATCTCTTTGAATTGCATTTTAGATTTCACCTCACTATAGTAATTACTAACAAGAATGGATAAGCTTATCCATTCTTGTTACTAAGTTACGTTTGTCTTCGAAAAATATATCGATTTACCTGAATCTGCCTGGGCTGTGTGTAAGATCAAAATGGTTCAGCGAATTTTTGTCGGTGCTGCAATACATCTGTGAAATGAAATTGTCATTCTGAGCATTACAGAGTAATTTCATGGCCAAGTATCGAACAAAACAACTCACATTTGCGTAACTTAACCAGAATAACTGTTCTTCACTCCATGGATATGCTTTCGGCAATTTTTGAGCACCGCCTTTACTATCCAAGTATTTTCGAAATGCCTGAAAAATATTTATTTTTTAAAATACAATTCTTGAAATTGTAGCAACAGTTTTTTTATTTTCTCACATTGTAAGCGGTGCGAACACCCACAAAATCTGCCAAGTTTTCTGCCAACGAAAGCGTGCCATTTATTCCCTAATAGGATAAAAGATCATAAAAATACGTAGGTACGAAAATGAACTTATTGCGGTTTTACTGTTTTTCCATTTATTGGATCTGTGAAGCCATTGTACTTTTTAATGAAACAGTCAGACATGGTAATGAAATTTAAAGTTGTATCATGACTCCACCAACTCTGTAAAGTGTGATTCGCATCGTATTGACCGCCTGGGATGGGAATGACATGGATGTATAAATAGATGAGTGGAATAGTCCACTTTTAAATATATCTCACCTATTTTGTCAATGGAATGAAATAATTCGTGACCAATTACACTACCAAGGGCGCCCAAGTTGAGGGTCTTAGGTCCCCTTTTATCGTAATACATCGGTATTAAATCTTTTACGAAAATCTCTAGTTTGATGAACAAAATTGCAAATCAAAAATCGAAAATTTCAATTTTTAAATTTTTATAAATTCTGCCTTACCTATAGTGTTTTTGACTGAATTATGTCGAGTTCTTGCTGATAGCAGATCAGTGTGAATATTCCAACTAAAAATAATACCAAAAGTTTTAATTCTTGAAATTAAATTTTAAAATTAATATTTACAGAGATGATTTGACTGGTCTTTTCAGAGTCCAGAGGTTTTCGTTATAATTCGCTAGTTTTATTGTCATGACATTTTGAAAATATGAATTGTTTCTTACGGTAAGCTGAAATGAAAACAAAGTCGTTGGATCAATCGATAAACTATACACTCTTGTTGTTTTCCCTCTTACATCATTATACAGCTCGTAAATTGATTCTGTATTTGAATATTCATCCGGATACGCGACGTAAAATTGAATCCGTTTAATCTAGAAAAAATATTATGTCGATTTTATGTTAATCATAAGAAAATAATGTTTAAAATTGATTTTTTTCCTGTACCTTGTCGACGGCAGTTTCCTTTGTCGCGTTGTCTAACCATTTCATTCTTTGAGTTTGTGTTAAAAATATTTCTCTTATGTCATTGGCGAAATTAGTGACCTGAAAACAAGGAAAATTTAGTTTATATTCTATTTATTAATTCCAAGTTTCTATTCTTACTGTTTCTTTAATCTGTTCATCCACGTATGTTTTTGTGTACATTACACTTACACCACTAGGAAGGAAAAACATTGTCTCGTCGACACATAGGCGTTTAAGATCTGGTTGTGCACCGGCACCAAATTTTTCACCAAATTCAAAATAAATTCCAACCGATTTCTCATCCAAATATCGCAAACTAACGAAAATCAGCCGCCAAAAGACGAAGTTTGTTACAGTTCTGAAATGAATAAATCAATGGTTGTATGTATTTACATTAGTGATTCTCAATATAAATGAATCTGGATATGGGGAAAACAGATCAATGAGAAATTTGTTTGACATGTAGTATTAATTATTCAATATCGCATTGAAACCGCAATTACATTACTGTTATGTACAGAAAGTTTAGTTCTTCTGACAAATTGCGGCCTTCGGCAAAGATTATAACTTTTGATGTAATTTTTTGAGACGATTGTTTACCTCATACTTGTGTATCTCAGTATATCACCGACTGATTGAAGAAATGGTAAATTTTTTATAAAAATTTGTTCCCTTCCGTTCACTTCGTATGGAAGAACAAGATGCAAAAACTCTGAAAGGTGCAACTGCAAAATAATTTTCAATAGTTTAAATTAGGTACAATTGTATGTTGTAATTAGCAAATAAAAGTACTGTATTTTACGTTTGGCATGGAAGACTCGATCTCGTTTATAGATTTCCTTGTCTTGTCATCTCGGATACCCATCGCCTAAAATTTTTTTTTAAATATTTAAACGGTAATTTATAAGACGAATCAGATTCTCACATTGGCCAGTTGGAGCTCAAATTTTAACACTTCGTTCATGTCAGTTTCCGCCGTTTCTCTTTCTGCTCCTAAATATTTTGCTACGTCGATCATTAACTGTTTTAGTAGCATTCTGGAACGTTCTGATTCAAGTAAGTAACGAACCGGCAAAGACAATTGACCTGGCTTCAGCTAATTAAAAAACAAAAAAAGGATTTTTATTTATTCATTCCCAAAGCGGGAGCGCGGATATGGCTCGGAAAATGAAACTGTGAAATGGAACAAGAACGGAACTGAAGTGGATGAAACGCGGACAACCGGAACCGCGGAAACACTAATGTGCAGAATGAAGAATCGTAGAAAATGTTAAGCGTGGAAAGTCAAATCAGAAGAAAATATTTCAAACAATGTTTAAAAATTCATTTTAATTTATTTCATACTTACTTACTTGCCGAATAGTGAAAATTATGCAAAATTCGGTTGAAATAGTGTGTAAAAAAATATTAAAAACATGCAAGAATATGTCATATCATCTCCATCCACTGCAGGTAAGCCACATGTCACATAGCTGGGATAAAGTGTATTCTCGGCTCTCGCACAATTTTAATGTGTTTTCGCTCGATTTCATCTGATTCTGGCATGTTTTCAACATTTTCGGTGTTTCAGCATGATTCGTCTTAAAAATATATTTTTCTGCGTTACATAATTCCTTGATCTTATTTTACACATTTTGTTTTTTCGTCATTTATCCCTTTCAAATTTACACAATTCGTAGATCCGCGACTTGACTTTCCGCACTTACGATTTGTCATTCCGCGCTTTATTTTTCAGCAATAGAGACTTCCTGTGATTTTTATTTAACGCTCTTTGTTTTTACGTGGTTGAAATTTCCGATCCATATCACGCGCCCCTTCAAAACAAATTTTGTATATTTGTCTATAAAACAAATACTATAAAGTGGAAACTCGAGAATTTCTGTTGACTGCGTGTCAACTTTGATGAGAAAAACCTTAACATATCCTGGATATGAGGTGATGAAATTGATCAAAATGTGACGTGCAGTGAAGCATTACATTTCAAGCAATTTTGACTTTCCGAGTGCTTTCAAATGACATTACGAGTAAATAGATATTACCTTTTTTGATTGGTAATGTAATATGCACAATTCGGTGCTCTTAAAGTAGGTATTTAGTATTTCAACAGGAAGTGCTATCTTTATCCTTTTCGGGATGAAAGAGTAACTAAAAGGGCATTTTTAAAGGCTCATAATTTACCAAATATTCCAATGGTTTAATTTACTTCAGAAATTAATTCAATGTAATTTTAAACACCAAATAAACAAATATTTTTGAATGAGACTTTTGTTTATTAATTGCCAGAAAAATTTATTAACTATTTATTTATGTAAATGTACCAAAAAATGCAATCAATCACTGTCGCCGAGACCTTGTAACATTTTTACATATTGCATAAAAAACATTTCACAACTGCTTCAAATTACTGATGTGAACATTAGTTTAAAAGAGAAAAGATTCAAAAGAAATAAAAACACTTACGTACAAAGTATTTGAGCCCGGTTTATCCTCAATGACCGAAACATCAATTATAGTATTCGGCATAATTCCGTTTCTATACATCTCAGACTGCAATTTAATCCAGTCTCCATTCGAATCTATCCAATTTTCGCCTTTCATTACGGGCCAACCATCCAACTTATTGAGATACCTCAAAAGAGGTTCCAATTCGTATTGATTTCTTAAATCTGTATAGAAAAAAGTCGAATTAATATGCCAGCAAAAGTTAAAAATGATGTACCAGTGTCAAAACATGATGAGAAGAGGTCTTTAACTTTATTATATGCAGGAGGATCGGTGTGGACTTTAGGAGTAATTAAAATGTCTGAAAATTGATATTAGATTAATCATAATTAAAAATGGATTTTAAAAAAAATTTCACTCTTTACCTTCCACTCTTTGATATATTTTGTTATTAACTTCGGTAACAACATCGATTTTGTCTTCAGTTTCCCCTGTTTCTTTATTTTTACCATAATTACCACATGCGTAATTATAGAAATCAGTACACGGATCTTGACTCAAGTCTGCATTTTTCAAAATGCGCTGGACTGAAAAAATAGAAAAAGGGACATTTTAATTTACAGTTCGGATTTACTAATGAGTGGTTGTAATAAATTGGATACCTGATTCCCCGACTGAAAGCTCTTGGGGATTTTTCATTTTCAGCAATGCGGGGATTCCCAATCCTAAAAGAAAACTAGTTCAGTAGATGTTCAGACATTATTTTATTTTGATAGTCCACTTACCCAATCCGACTCCAATCAATGTCAAAACGAGTAAAAATATGATTAAGATGAGGCATGATTGACAACTACAGAATCTAATAATAAAAATAAAAGAGAGTCTTATGATTTATTTAATGCCACTCTTATCTCATTAAAGTCGCTTAAAATACACTGTAATATAGTCGAAACTTTTTTGTTCAATTTAAATAAAAAAAATAAGAAAAAGTTAAGTGATTAGCAAAGAAAAGGCTTCTTGGAAATCTAAGGGGATTATTCTAAAACTGATGCGACAGCCGATTAAAATTAAAAATGTAGAACAGAAGAGGAGAAAAAAAGACATTTTTATCTCAACTTTAAAGATAAATCTTAATTTTAATTTATATTTTTAATTAGATGAGTTGTAAAGAGCACTTCACACGAAAGAAAGAGGAAAATTTAAAAAATTTTATCTCAAGACATGCTTCTTCTCTCTCTACGTAGGTACCATATTATAAACAGAATAGCAGCTTTTATAAAGCCTCTTCTATTAATAGAACGTTGCTTTACGTAAGAAATCAAATATCAAATTTCCTGAAATTGTTGCAGTTAGATTCACTGCTTTTATGTTAGTATTCAGGTCAGATCATTTTTGCTCGAACACATAATTCCTTTTAATATCACATGGGATAGTGCGTGGAATCTTAATTTGGAATAAAGTTAGGATTTGGTCATATGAACTTAGAAGTTTAGTGTTCTAAGAATGGGTATGAAACATATTTTTATAACTACGTACTGTACATTAATCCCACCTAAAAAAAAAAAAAAAATTTATGACACTATGTACCTTGTGATATGTATATGGTGTCACATAATTGAAAAAATATATCCGTTCCACTTATTTCCTTTTAAACCACCGATCAATTTTATACATAAAAGTGGAATTATATACCCAAACAAAGCTGCCTAGTAACCGATATCTCATTTGCAAAACCAATCTAAATAAACGTTGTTAAAAATAGACTGAATATACCTGTTCTTATAGCGACTTGGTGTCCGAGATCGCGATGTCGGTAATATTCCAGCCATTGTGCAACAGTCGTGAGGAATTTGTTGCAAAAATCAATCACAAGATCCTACAGTACATCGTAAGTCATGGGAAAGTTTACGTCGTGGGTTTATATTAATTATAAACACCTTTTTGCTCGCAGACACGCGGAGAGGTAAAGATATTGAGGTCAGGCCCTAGAATTGGCGAGAGAAGCTGTACACAAGCGGCTCCCCACCAGGAAAAGTGGTTATAACTTGATAGGTGAAGGTTAAATACATGCACATTCATGTGAGGCAAGAGAAAGTGACATGGATATCGAGAGTTTGCACAGTCTTTTTTTTATTACTGTGTGTGTCAATTAAATTCAATTACAGTGGCAGATTTAAATAAAAGATAAAAGTTCGAGTGTTCAGACTCAATGGAATTATAATAATGTTTCAAGTGGGTTGGGTTGCTTTGTGTGATGAAACAGTTGGGTTTATCCTTGAACATGAGATCACATACACATACTCATGATCAGGAAAAAATGTGGCGTGAAGTAAATTGTTGAGTGAGAATGAATGACGTAATTTTATTGGAACTGAATAATAAACTAATAACATGTAACAGAGAGAAAAAAACGACTGGGCAAATAACAAATTGACTTTTGCCTTTAGTTTGAGTCTGTTTGAATGAATTAATGTGTGGTCGTTACATTAATGTGATAACTGGCGACCAGAGGGCGCTAAAATATTTTAACACAAAAGTGAGAAACGAGGGAAAAAATTAAATTGAAATTATTTATTAACGTTTTTCCACTCATTTGACAGAAATTTTCGCTAATGAGTCAGTAACACGAGGAAGAAAAAAATTAAAAGCAATTTTTGATACGACCTCCTCTCCTCGTTGGAGCTTGACTTCAGCCCTCGCTTCAACCGGAACACAGAAACAGACATTCAACTGGTAGCTCGTATGGCTGACATCTGACATTACTGCTTTTATAATTAGAGATTTTAATTTATGACTGCATTTTGGGTAAGTTATTAGCTTTATTTATATAAAAAAATTAGAATTTCACACGCTAGTTATAAATAGTAAACAGGGAAATTGGAGTAATGGTTGAACTTAGTTAAAATGGTTATATATAACGTCTCCTGCTCCCTGCAGCAGTCGTGGAGTCACTGGAAGGGTCCATTCTATGTTGTATTTTGTTAATAGAAGTGAAAGAGGGAGGTTGCGTGCTTGGTTTGTTGTATTACTAGCTGGCCCAGTAAATAAACTAACAAAATAAAATATTTATTTTAAATAAACAACTGTTAAAATAAATTAAAATCTAAATTCATCTTGTCACATGTCAGGACAATAATGATTTTTTTTCAGTGTCTGAATTGATGTTCACCGCCCACTAATCGATTTTTTTTAATATGAAAAAAAAATTATGTAGTCGTCTTCCTGGGAGAAAAGCCTGGCAACTGTTGGATGTTTTGAAAACATAATTTTTTAGGAAACTGTCGTAAAACTACTTCCTCGAATAATTGTAAGAATAGCTAAGATTATGTTTTTCCCCTTATCTTCTGTACAGTTCATTTCTGAGTACATGGGAAAAGCAAATTGCAGTTTTAACGACTCAGGAATGAAAAATTATTCCGTGTGGAGTGATTGTTGTTATTACTTTAATAATTAAAAGTGCTAGAAAGAATAATCCATAGGGAACGATAAGGAAGATTTGAAATTGCTTTTCTAATTTGAGTGGTGCAGACCAGGATTTTGTTGTCTTTTCTTTGAGAATAAAAAAAAAATATAAAAGAAGTGATTTTAAAATGATTTACACTCCGGAAATGAATGTAATGGACTGATAAGATGTAGATGAATCCATGCGTGACTGCTTGAATCATTTTATATTAAATAGAAATACCAAGTCATTATAATTCAAGTCATCTCTCAATTATATCATTAATTCTGACAGGTATAAGTTCTTTTTTTGCTTTTTATTAAAATCATGGTTGATGTACTCATGAGAGATTATGCAAATGTTATGTTAGAATTTTTACACGTCGTTTACCACAGTTCACACTTGTGTTTTGGATTCATGACACTGTCTACAGCACAATTAAAATCTTTGGCAAATTCTTTCAAGTTTGCTAATGGACCGTTGACGCGAATTTTATTTGGACTATGGCGACCTCTGGTGACGTAAACGTGCAGAACCTCAGGTCTCATTTTTCCACACCAGTTCTAAATAATTAATTCACATAAAATATAAATTATGATTTTTTTTTTAAAAAAAAGTAATTGTATGGTACGTAAATACGTACATTTGCATAACTAAGCCAAAATAATTGCCTGGGCGTAAATCTTAGTCCTGGTAACATCAATTCCTTTCTGTCTTTATTCGCCCATTTCAAGTATGCCTATAAATATTAAGTTAATGATTATGATAAATGGTCAGTTTTTATTTAGCATAACGACTTACGTTGTACGCTATTTTTACGCCTCCATTATCCGCTATGTTTTCACCCAGAGTATTTTTACCGTCTAACTGCACGTGTCAAATTATCAGTTGTAATCATAAATTTTTAAACTGTTGTTTAAAAAAATGTACTCACTTTTTTATTTACTTCGTGAACAGTGTAATTTTGATACTGTTTGACAAAGCATGATGCTTTTTGAGAAAATTTTTCATCCGTTACGGGATCCCACCATCCTTTTAAGTTTCCAGTTTCATCAAATTGTCTTCCTAATTGCATTTGCAACAAGCAATCATTTTGAAAACGAAATTGAAGTTTGAAGTTTAAAGTTTAAAGTTAATAAGAACCTTGATTGTCAAAACCATGGGTGATTTCATGCCCTATCACAGCTCCGATGCTGCCGAAATTCAGGTATTGAGGTCTGTTTGCTTCGAAAAACCAGCCATGCAACATTCCTGCATGGATTTCTGATGAGAAAAAAAAACCAATTAATTTTCCAAATTTTTTTTCTCAAAAAAAAAAACTTACGTATACTGTTTTCAAGTACTCCGTACAAAGCATTTACGTTTGCAACTTCTCCGTGGTAAATCCAACTTGAATAAATTATGCGGATAACTTATTTAATGTCCAAATTTTAATTTCCGTTTGCGAATTTGGATTTACCTGTCTTTAAATGTCGATTTGCGTAGTCGTCCTAATTGAAACTGACGACGAAATTTATTTGCTCTTAATGCATTTTGGAAATGTTGATGGCGATTTACATGTAACTGGTAAACACAGATGTTGAAATTCACAGAAAACTATTTTAAGAATGCACATACTTTACGGTAAAACCGATCCAATTTGTTGTTTTCCAACAGTTCGTCTGGATAAGCCACATGGTAGACCATTGCGGAATTCTTTTCAAAATTTAAAATCGATAAATCGATAAAAGAAACAAGTTTCTCACCAAAGTAACTCACTTTTGCTTTCGCCCTACGTAAAGTTTTCATGTCCATCCAGTCGTTCTCATTCAGAATTACTGCAAATTCACTCCGAATTGTACTCACCATTTCTTGTACCTAAACAGAAAGTCATCGTCGACAATGAAAAATAATTCAAAGAAAACTGGTTACGTCATCATTACCTTCTCTTTGGCCTGTGTATTAAAATATTTCCTAACATACAACGCACCCATCGAAAGACCCATATTTTTATTTGCATACGACAAACATTCCAACCATCTGGGTTGTCTTTTCACTTGACCGGTGTTGTGGCTGTGTAGACTGAATATCAGATCTTGAAACGGTGGCCCCAAGTGATGGGCGACCGATTGAACTGCTTGCCATATCAGATAATTGGCTAAAGTTCTGTGTGACATTTGAAGGATTATTTTGGTAATTCATTTTGCGTCGAAGCAATTACCTCTGATCCGTTCTGGCAACAAGTTTCGACAGCTGCTTGATGTACTCTGGGGCCATCACCAAAATCCGTTCATGCCGTCTGATGCGGTGAGACACGATTTCGTTGAAATAATCCAGCCAATCGATCTAAAGTGTAATCACATTTCAGTTTTTGTCAACACACAAGTAGAAGACAAGTGTTCCTTACATGCGGCGCCATTTGGATCAGTCCTAAGACGTCTGTTAGAAGATATCCCTTATTTTGACTGTTGTTATTTCTTCTTCTGGATATCTGCAATTAAATATTGCAGATTTAGATTTACGATGCACTAAAAAATGAGGATCGATGATGTAAATACTTGAGCAAGCTGTCTTTCGAACTGTGTGACAGATTCTAAGTCTTTTTCGGCTGATGTTTTATTTGCGCCAAGACTTAACGCCATTTTGAGCATTACATTGAAATAAACTTTGCTGCTTTGATTGTCAGTTCTTTGACGAGCTGTTGGTCTATTCCATATGGCTAATTGAGGCCGATCCCATTCTCTTTGCTGGATTATTTGACTTCCAGGTGCAAATGGCGGTTGATCCAACTTAATTGAAAAAAAACGCAACAGTCAAATACTGAATTTGTGTTTTGTTTATATAAAAATTACGTGAATAATGTTTTGACCCGTATCTTTTGGATCAGGCGCCACTCCGATAGATAAGAGGAAGTCATAAAAAACGCCCTTTTCTTTGAATTTATAAAGAAGTTTTTGCCAATCGAACCCTTCGGCCGACCAATTCGATCCTTCCACTACTGGCCAACCACCGAAACTTCTCAATAAGTCTCGCAGTGGACGAAGTCCTTGTTTTTTAATCGTGGAAGTGTCCAAACAAGCATTGTACATATCCTTTAATTTTTTGATCGCATCACCATCAAATAAACTCTTTGGTTCTTCGATTATGGCTGAAATAGGACAAAATTTGCGAATTGAAAAGCAGCGGAAGTTGATAACAAGGTTTAGGGAGTACTATGCTATCAAAACAAAACACCGATGATCCTAAGCTGTTATTAAAATAATTACATACCTTTCAGATTTCCGGTTAATTCCCCTTGTACTCTATCTATCGTATCTACTATTATCTTATCCTCTGGAATAGTTACACGTTTTATATATCCACCGCATGCAAATTGATAAAAATCTTCGCAAGGATTTGCTTTTTGATCGATATTCATTCCCAGGGTGATAGCTTTATGATAGAAAATAAAAACAAAAACACATGATTCAAGGTAATGGCATTGTTGTTACTGGTAGTAAACGTGTTTTTAAAAAACACCACTTTTTCTAATTTATTTCTTCGCTTCACTCACGGTAAACATGGGTTGCATGGATAGTGCGTGATAAAAGAGCAATTTGTGAGATTTTCGAGCAAGATGATGATGGGATCAGGTTATTTTGAAGGAGGCATTTTCATTAGCGAACAGAAGAGCTGATTTTCTGAGCTTTAGTATAATGGCCACAGCTTAAAAGCTTAAAATGGTTCCATAACAAGTTAATTACCTGTGTAGAGCTTTTTGAGACAAAAGATATTACGCAATATGTTATTTTCAGAACCAATCTTGCAAAAGATACGGCATTAAGGGAGATTATCTTTCATCAGTTGTTTAATAACAAAGTTATTAAACTCAAAGACTCGTAGTAATAATGTTTAACCTTCAAGTCATTGAACTAGTCTCGAATTTTATCATCAGAATTTCAAAAATTTTTATTTCATTCTTGACAGTACCTGCACGTAAACAACCCTCGGTCGAACACGACTCGTTTCCATACATTTCATTGATTCTGCTACTCGATCTGGCTGTAAATGGATTTTCTGTTGTGACCAATGCCCCATCTCTCGTTTTTGAAAAGAAGGATGCATTTAATAAATCTTTAAGTCTCAGTCTCCTGCAGCTTCCTAAAAAAATCAGGATATTTCAAAAGTTATGATAAAAGCCATTCACATCAATTGGTTCAATATTTTTTTACCCGGAAGTATTAACAGGAAAACAACCGTAAGGAATATTTTAGTGGTTTCACGTCTGAAAATAATCGATTTTTTTATGCGCATAAATTTTAATCAGCCTGTTTCTTAGTTTTTTTTCTGAGGTACCGTAACTACATGTCAAAGCAATAATTAGTGTGTCATGTCTGTTATTATTACAAAACTACTGTAATATGATGTACTAAACTGAGAAAATCAATTTACAGTTTTCTCAAAGTTTCAGTTAGTTTGTTTCGGACATCAATTACGCTAGATTAGAGTGCGGTACACATTTGAATGCAATGTTGTCAGTCATTTACCATACGGTAACTAGTATTGATTTATGGTAAAGATAATAACCCTGTCGTTTCAATAAAGGTGCTAATATGAAATATTGCCAACTTACCTCCTCCACAACACCATTTTCAGTTACAGTAGTCTCCCTGCACACTTCCCGGGATGAGCCTGACCTATCAAAACTCTACGAACGGGCCAAATAACGTTGCCGCCCTTTACCATGTCACTGATCCACTAACCTTGATATTACATCCAACACGCTTTTATTCAGTACACGCAGTAGAAAATGGCTTAGGGGAAATTGCGAGTGATAAAGTTTACACACTGTAGTTTTTGAACTCAGTTTCAGAAGTCGTGTATAATGCATATCTGATTTCCATCTACTAATCTTGCATCTTTAACGAGTAGAAAATTTGTAAGTGCGCTTTGTTTTTAATCTATTTTATTCAGAAGCTCGATTCTGAAATGGAAAATTTGATTGCACCTAGCAGATGTCATGCGAACAATTAATTTTAACTTAAGTATTTACCGACCTTAATTTTAAATTAGAACATAGTTTTGGTTTGTTGATTGCCCTTATTCATTAATCGATTAGGCACGAGTATAAAATAGAATCTTATAAACAATTTTTTATATTATTTTATTTTCATACTACTTATTTTTTTCTAAACTTATTGGGGTTATTGGACAGTGTTTAGAGTTCAAAATGAATTTTAGAAAATGAGGTTGTTGTCGTTTTCCGGTCATTGTCGTCTTGACCTGTATATAAAAGTGATCGACAGAAATTAAGTTAATGCAAAATTAGATTGGACAATCGTTTAAAAATATAGTTGTAAGTTATTTTTCACATTCCTTGTTGACATGTGAATATACATTACCCAAAGGACTGGAAAATGCCCATTATTATTGTTTATTGTATATTATTCCCTTGAATGTAGGTCAAGCGTATTTTTCACATATATCACGTGTGGTTTTCCTTTTCTTAAAGAACAACAACGAAAGGACATCATAGTATAAAATATTATCCCATAGCAACTAATAGCCACTTATTTTTGATATGAAGTAAATTAGTCTGTAAATATCAACAGTTTTATAGATGCCAAAGGGAGTGGATATTGACATGAGATAAAATTCACAGTCCAAGACATTGCAGAAATATTTACTTCTTCTTTTAGTACTATAAATTTCGGTACGATTGCAGTTAAATCCATTTCGCATGAGTTAGGATGATTAATTAATCTGTACAATGCGTCGAGAACGAAAATTCATGTCTTGGGCTCGAAAAATGTCCGCCACAATGCTAGAAAAGCAGTTAATTATGCATTAGGGTAAATAACAAACGTTTAGATGCTGGGGAGGGGGGCGGCGAGTCCGAAAAGCCATGTCCCAAGGCTCAAAATATACACAACAATGCAAACATTAAATGGGTTAGGGTGATTTTGAACCCTCTCATAACGGCGAGTTCGAAGTTCCATGTTCCCTAGGCTGGAAAGTGTAAGAACCGTAAGAAAATAGCATTTCTCGCAAAAGTACATCACATTCGCCTGAGCAAATGGTGATGTATACGTTGTCGAGAAATGTGATTTTGGACAGTTGCGCACTATTTATGAGCCTTGGGACATGGATTTTCGGACCATCATCTCCTCATGATAAAAGGATTCTTAATCATCCTACCATAGGAAAAATGGATTTAACTGCAATCGTACCCAGATTTCAGTGCTACTGCCTTTATTTCGTAAATTTAGAGCATTTGTAAACAAGAAATGCAAATAAAAATACAGATGATTCTTATTTTTTTTACAGGACATTCAATAACATATACCATTGTACATTCATATCTACAAGTCTTCATGTTGGAGAATAATGATTTGCATGTTACTTCAGTCGAAATTGCCCAAATTAAAGCTTCGGGGATGGGCCGTGAGTATTAGATAAAATGTGTTTTACTATTTCTTTGTTTATGTTTACCTTATCTAATCTTAGCTACGACTGGTTCTAAAGTAGAGTTCCAACTGAATAATGGAAAGAGCAGTGGAACTCTTCCGGGAATTGAAATCATCAGTGGTCCATCGACTGATAGTTCTTTCGTCACAAAACTTGATCCGACTCTTATAAATAAAGTACGGATAAGAATGAACGTGGAGTCGACTTTAAGCAACACGTGCTCGGTTTTAATCTTCAACACTGGGAATAACTTTCTCGGTGATTAATATTTATTGCACTCTTTACATTATTTATCTTAATCGGTATTTTTATTATTGTAGTAAATTTTGCTCTTACCGACCAACAATACGAAGTGCCTGGACCAACCCTCGTCGTAAAGGGAGAAGACATTCACGTCTTTGACGGCAAGAAGCTAAAAATCATCGAAGGAATCGTAAAAGCTGGTGCTCGATTGGACATGCTCTTAGTAGATTCAGCTCTCACATTGCTTTCGCCGGTTAAAAGAAATGGAATAAAATTGTTTATCCCAGATAGCAAAGAAATGTCAGCAACCGCTCACTTTAATACGACTTTAGATGTATTGAAACAAAAAAGTATTGTCAAAAATAATTGCTCATCTGTAAATGATAAAAAACCGGTTAATTGTATATCACGATTATGAGAAATAGAATTTATTGAATAAAATTACTACAAAAAATTCATCATTCAAATCACCTAGAGAGCGTATTTTATATTCAAAGTTTATCAAGGCGTTATCTATTGCCATGTTTAACGTCATGCGCATGCGCCAAACCGATTACTGCTTTTATTTCATATAATACTAACTAACGCCAGATTGCGCAGTTGTAGTAAGTTTTGGAAAGTAGAAGATTGCAGTGAAGCCCGAATACAACCTATTTACCCATTATCATGTTGATTTAGTATATTTTTTTGTCGGAGTTTCTTTCATAGTGTGGTGGATGGAGCGTCCTAAGTCCCTGTTGTTTAGTCAGTGCATAGTTTTTAATACCGAGTATAATGCACTGGCAAGTGGCAAGTTACCTTGACTACTCTTAAGCTTATCTATCAACTTAGTGGGTTTGTTGTTTGAGGTCGCTAGCAAGTACATTGACTTATAGAAAAAAAGCATACATTTGGCATAAACAATTTTTTTTTTAATTTTTTACATAAACAAATACCTATAAAAAGCATAATTTTAATCTAAATGTGGAATCACATAATTCTTCATAACCATCAGACTTCGTTCAAAATGTTTATGTTCTAGATTTGGAATTGTGTATTTGATAATTCCACCTCTTTCAAACAATGTCCGAAGTCCAAATGTGTCATTTTTAAATATCTGCAAGTAATATTAAATTATTTACATCGATTTAAAGGAAATTTATACCAGAATGCACCTCTTGCTCCTCCATTGGAGATATATTGCCTTCTTCATCAAAAAATGAGAAGTGACTGAAATTTTTATGAGGAGAAAAAATGGAATAAATTTGACTCGATATTGAACATCTGCAAGCATACCTCGATTGCCATGGAGTAATAACTCCATCATCAGGTCCTCCGATTAATATCATTTTCTCTATTCTCAGAAAATTTTCTCTGAACTCTATTAATATAATCAAAATAATATTGAAAATGAAAGAAACGTGTAAAAACCCAGCTAGAAAACTTTGTAAAATTTTTTGAATTTGTGTGTCAGAATTTGTCTTTTTGTAAATATCTTACAAATTTCGACTTTTGTAGCTATTTTTGTGCAATAATTTTGTAAAATTTAATTTTTTTACAAAAATTTTGTAAAATTTAGATTTGTGACTAATTGTTTTTCATGGTTTAAAGTGCAACTATTTTGCAAAAAAAAGTGACCAAATTCTTGCAAAATTTTTACACATTTTTTGCAAAAATTTTTCGAAGTCTTTTTTGCTGGGAATATTAACTTTAACCCACTTGCAGACCGTTCGTGAGGAATTTCGTTGTTTAAAATCGGCATAAATACATTCTTCACCTTATAGACATCCAACCTTGTGGGATCTTGATAAGAAAGATGCATCTAAATCACATGTTGATGTTGACAATGTAAATATTTACCTCGCCATAACTCTGCAACTGAAAACCAATCAAATACTGGAGAATAGAATAACCTTTAATACAAAAATAGAAAAAAAAATAATTTTTAGCTTTTCTTTATGAGTAAACTCTCATTTATGCATACTTACTTATAGACATTTTTAAGTACTAACTCATAAAATGGCCATCTGTTAATATCAGACACTGAAATAAATCATTATTTTAATTTTTAATTCGATTTCAAAAAGTTAAATATTTTTTTCAATTATATTTACATCCATATTGTCCTAATTGCGGGCCAACTATCGAAACAAAAGTTTTTACGTTATGAGAGTCAGACGTTTCAAGAATTCCTCTTCCGATTACACCTCCTAAAAAAAGAATTTCATAAATATTATGTACCGTATGTAGAATAACACACGAACAACCTTGAGAAATTGCAATCACATTAATCCCTTCTGGATGTAAGGCACATATTGCTTCCACTGCCTCTCGAAATTTTGTTACTTGATCCCATAACGGAGCAAAACTTTGTACTCCAGCAAATAGATCGACGAATATAACTTCAGTGCCAGGATGAACCTTGAAAAAAAAATTTAATTTTAATATTTACTTTACCACTTATATCGAGTACCCAAAGAGTAAACTTACCTCCTCAATTGTTTGAATAAAAAGCCGCAAATTTGATTTAGGATCCATTAAGCCATGGATTATGACAACAGGTTTGTAACCATTTGGATTTTGCATTTTTTCTATAATTTTTGGTCTTCGTGTGTATTTTATATAATTGGATTCCGTATTACTATTAGCTAGGACCCGTCGAAGCAAAATTATATTAATAATCACTGTCACAGTTATAAGAAGGAACCGGATCTGAAATATAATAAAGATAAGATAAATTAAATTTATTATAACATCTAAAATTTATTTTGTATTACGACATTTGCAAAACAAACATTGCAAATACTACTGTATAAATAAGATTTTATTTTAAACGTTGTTTCTAGCACAAAATATTGAAAATTAGTTGCTTAACTTACTGAACAACTCGGCATCTATCGTACTCACGAATATTAATAAGACTTTACAAAGCTGTACATCGTTACTTATAATTTTAAATCTAAACCTTGAGGAAGTTTTTCCTTAATTTGAGAGATTACACACTCAGATTTATGACATCATCCATGACTAATAATAAGAAGTATTTGATTGGATGTAGATAAACAATCAGAAATGTCTGGGTTTTCAATGCACTTTGAGTGCAAATGTTTAAACATTCAGGGCAACAAACATTTATTGTATTTTTTTTGTATTATTATAAAGAATAAATATTCATATCGACATTTAATCAGGCGATAATTTCATTTTGAAATCGTACCAGACAGATACTGACTTTGGCTAATAAAAGAACGACTCATGTTAATGTATGCAAAATTTTAATTCAGTTTTGATCATTATTGATAACATAAAATTAAAATATTTAAGAGGATAAATATTTAAAATCACGTCGACAATTTTCTGCATTTAGTCACCTCATTTAGGTTACTTTCGAAAATTTCCAACCCTGAGCAGATTACTCGGAGTTACAAGGACTTAGCTCCAATTTAAATCCAGCTTCATAGAATAACTCAATTACAAAAGCTTGGACTACAGCGTCACCTTCTTGAATCAAATCTTCCAAATAATCCAGGGATTCTGTAGGTGACGTAATTTTTTTCATATCTATGCTTCTTAATTGTGGCTCAATGGGAAGAATCTCGTGCAAGTGCTTTCGCGCCCAGTGACGAACCTGTAAATTGAAAAACAAATGTAGATAGTATGACAATCAATCAATATCGATTTTTTTTGTAAACTTACATGTTGATTAGCAAATGCTTCCCTTACATTCCCGACTTTAACTTGATCCAATTCATCAATATCTCCCTCTACAGTTTGCCCTGAAGGCAATGTTAATTTGAAGTCCAGAGCAGACGCAGCGAGCATCATGCAGGAAAGCCATACTAATTGTTTAAACATTTTGGGACACTTAACTACAGTATCTTAAAAGTAATGATGGAGTTATGTGGTTAAGCACAACTATATATATCTACTGCATTTCCGATTTTAATATGTCACAGATTACTTCAGGGGTGCTGCAGTGTGTGTCAACTTTGCACTATAATAAGTTTATATGTTACTGGAGCATACACATGTTAAAGGCAGTGATAATAAAATGAAATGCCATTTATTTTAATCACACAAATAGGAAAATGTGAAGCATTTAAATTGAGTTAAATATAATATTTTTTGTTTACATACATTATATAGATTGTTAGTCAGTTTTTATGAGAATAAACTTAATTCCACCTATGGCAAATGCATCTGTTAAGGTTTTTTCGTAGTATTTTCTAACTACTTGATCCAAAAGTCGAACATATTCGTCGTCTTCTTGCATTGTACGATCTTTTTTAAAAAATAATTCATGAAATCTGGGAACTTCTTTGTCTATTGAACTATAGGCTCTCAGAAGTTGTTTTTGTATCTACTCGTAAATAAGCGTGCAAATGACTATTAATAGAGCTGATATAAAAATTTTGTAGTTTAATTACCATGGGGTCTTCGAAATATTCCCGATATGTTTCTGCTATTAAATCGTTTAAATCAACGAGATCGTCACTTATTTCTTCACCATCAGGCAAAATCAATAAAAATTGATCTGATTTTACAAAGTCGAGCCTGATATAAATTAGAAATAAGAAAATAATCCAACTTTTCATGATTCAGCTTGAAGTTTGATTATACTCGTGTAAACAAATGTCATGTTCTTTTCAGGAATAGTAATCAGCGAATTGCGTGCATTTGAAACATTTCACTTGGTAAAAATGTCACATTAAATCTTTCTGCGTGATATTTAGAAATCACGTGGCATTTGTAAGTGTTACTTCCTGGTAAAAAGAACTTCGACAGTTGTATAACTCAGAAAATCCACCCTTTAATCACGTAGAAATTTTATCTTATGTTTTAAAGTTTAACGGTGAATAATTTTCTTAAATTCCAAAAACATAACTTCATTCCTTTTTTTTACAGTGTTTTTAAAATTTTAATGCTAATTATAAATTTATAATTTTGCCTTTTGGACTACATTGCCAGACATAATAAATTATAAAGCATGAACTTGCTGAACTTTATCAAGTCTGTATCTGACAAGTTTCAGAGCTGCGGGTTTGCACTAAAAAAGTCTGCCATAAACAACTCAGTCACATTATCATAGGTTCACTAGGTGCATAGTGGAATCTCAACAAGACGTCTTCACATTCCTCGGTATTGGGAAGAAGAAAAGCTTTAAATCCTTGGGCAATCCATGTAAGCAGTTGAGAGTACTCACAACTCAGCTGTAGGCGTTTCCCTAGAGCATAGCTCAGGTTCTACTACGGAGTGTGGGAGGAGTGAGTTGGCAACAGCCGTTGAAGTCTGCAGGAATCGTAGATTATGATATAAAGCAGTATTCAATTCAGAATCAAAGTTCAATCAAGTATTAATGTATCATAAATACCCAAATATCAAGAGGGGCAACTACTGGCCAACTGGATTAACAGTTATTTCACATTGCACCTTCACTGACTCTTTCTTGGAACTTTAAGCTTAGCTAAGAGGAAGGTTAATCCCTTAATTAATAAATTGTATTTGCCAGAAAGAAAATATTCCTACAAATCACTTACAAGTTAGTGAATAGGGTACCGTAAATCTCTTATTGTGCGCGGGAGTAAATTCGATTTTGGTAATTAGTGCCTGGGTCTCTATTATAACGCGGGATGTTCCCTAAACTGCAACACGACATGGTGCGT
>JAQFZO010000337.1:0-27420 GCA_034695885.1 Geophilus flavus
TATATTTTTTGAATTTTTTTTAAATTTTAAGGATTGATGTGCATACGTGATATGGAAGGTGACGAAAAAGCGTTTCAAACGATGGACATGCCGTTCAGCACCCCGAGTTCGAGCGGCCACGAAGTACAACTCAGTTCCAAATATAAACGCATCACGGTCGAGAACAGATTGGAATACGTGCGTTTAGCCTTGAATTACAGGCTGCACGAATTCGACGAACAGGTGGCCGCAGTGCGCGAAGGAATGGCGCAAGTGATTCCGGTTCCACTGCTTTCCTTATTCACGGGATTCGAACTGGAAACGATGGTAACTCGACTGATTAATAACAAAATTTAATTATTTTAATTTAATTTAATTTAATTTAATTTTTAAGGTATGTGGAAGTCCAGACATTCCCCTCAACCTTCTAAAATCAGTGGCCACCTACAAAGGAGTGGACGCGAGTTCGTCCCTCGTTCAGTGGTTCTGGGATGTGATGGAGGAATTCACCAACAACGAACGCTCGTTGTTTCTACGTTTCGTGTGGGGACGCACGAGATTACCCCGAACGATAGCCGATTTCAGAGGCCGCGATTTCGTGCTACAAGTTTGTTTTTATATTTATTTATTTATTTATTTAGATCAAAAAAACTGATTTATTTATTTATTTATTAATTTATTTGTAGGTGTTGGATAAATATAACCCACCCGATCATTTCTTGCCTGAGAGCTACACATGCTTCTTTTTGTTAAAAATGCCTCGATATTCGCGCAAAGAGGTTCTACGAGAAAAGCTTAAATATGCCATTCACTTCTGTAAATCCATCGACACGGACGACTACGCGCGAGTGGCTCTGACGGGCACGGCCATAGACGAGGAATCTAACAGCCAAAGCGATAGTAACGACGTGGAAAGCATGGATTCCGACGAACCGGTCGTCGATTGCGTTTCCGTTTGTTCCGGTTAAGATTCTGCTTTCCTTCAGCTGATTATTTATTTATTTCCTTACATTCTTTTTTAGGTGTTGTGTACATTCTTTTAGGTGTTTGATT
Source organism: Geophilus flavus (assembly GCA_034695885.1). NCBI lineage: Eukaryota > Metazoa > Arthropoda > Chilopoda > Geophilomorpha > Geophilidae > Geophilus > Geophilus flavus. The sequence goes on from JAQFZO010000337.1 coordinate 1,033, forward strand.
CTGTGTAAATGTAGTCGGTTAACCTTTAAGGGAATTGTAAAAACAAAAAAAAAATTTACCCGTCGATGGTAACGATGTTGATAAATAAGAAAAGAAAAAAAAAACAGTAAAACATAACAGTGAGTTGTAAATATATTTTTCCATGTATGCAAAATATGAATTTTAATTTAATTCTTGAAAGTAAGTTATATTGCTGGATGCATAAAATAAAATAAAAAAATATTCAACGTATGTGCGGTTGTGGAAATTTGAATTTTTTAACTAATTTAAAATTAGTTAGTTAACTCCTCTTATTTACTAGAGTACTTTTTATAAACTCCATTCAATTTTTGACATCTAATTATTATTTATTTATGATAGCAACTTTGTTGTAGAAATTTTCCTGTGATGACGATGAAGAGACCATACATAGTGCTATGAATGTGGAGGTCTGAAATGAAACATCCATCAAGTCTATAATCCAACCATTTTAACCAGTCCGGAAGTGGCTTTTCAATTCCATTCAAATTTTACTTACGGTTGAATAGGCGCATGAAATTTTGGAATTACCTAGCCCTCACATTTATAATATAAAACCCAGGAAATTCTCAGATCCTATATAACCGAAAGTACTATAAATTAGTGAAACAAGAAAGAAAGAAATTTGGAATCGTCTATATACTTCTTCCGGTTGGGTTAAATCCACAAAATTTCAGGGGTACGGTACCTACATTGATACGGTACTCACATTGGGTCGAAATAGAATAAAGTCGAAATTTCTAACGCCAAATCGGAATAATACTAATGCCAATTCGGGAAAGAAACCTGAGATAATGCGGAAGAGAATAAATAAAACAGATTAGGAATAACGGCAAACGGGAAAATCAACATCTAATTTCAGAATTAAGTATAGTGCTATTAGAGTGAGATGATGTGAAGTTACTTTTTACCAATTTAAAATCGGAATACTGCATTTCATAATTTTGTAAACCATAGTACCTACATGAAGTAGGATTAGAATGCTAGTAATACTAAACCAATACTAAACTTTCAAGTCGAGTGCAAAACATCGGTGACCAACTTCGCATATGAACACACGTGTTTCGTTGACTAGACCGGGGTTGTACCATGGTTAATTGTGCAAGCGGTGCGGTTCTTCTAGACTCCCGTGAGCATCCTCACCGGCGGGTGACATGTGCAGTTTGCAGATGCGCGCTCAGTCGGAATAGAGTTGAGAGTTGCTGACATCGTGCGATCGAGGCGAGCGGTCGCATGATGGGCGCGCTCCAGTGTAACCATGTTGCGTTTAGCAATAATAAAGTACCGTATGCTGTTTCTCCAACCCATGATTTCTGATTCCAGCCAAATACAGTGAGTAAGGACCCTGGCTCGTTATCCCTGCTGGCTACCCAATGCAAAGATAGATGAGCGATCCGAGAGTACTGCGCTGTGAACCAATATTACATGACGATCTCAACAGGATTCCACAGCGGAAAACTGCATAGCGGTATTGAAAAATTTCGAGTAATGCAGGGAAGCTTGGTCAAAAATGGAAATGTGAATGTGCGCCAGACGCATGGAAAAGGAGCATGGGAAAGGCAAATTTAACCAAGTAAATTGAGTAAATTGCGGGATTAAGGTGTGTAAAAATGTCAGTATTAAGAAAAATCTTGAGGAATTCTTTAGAGTACTGGTTAACTAACTGCTCCACAGTGACTAAGCAATTTGTTTTACATGTACCGTAGTGAGCCCCATATTTTATTGAATTTTAAGAACTGCGAGTCTTAGTTGGGTAAATTTGGAAGTCATAAGCAAGAAGAACCAATTTTTTATTGTCATGCTCTTTATCCCCAGGACAGAAAAATGAGACAACCATGAAATGTAGAAATTTTCGCTTTTGAATGGGAGTACGGTAATATTTTGATTAACTGCCCGTGCATGCGATAGGAGTCCTTAACGTGCATGAGTCTCAAATGCAATCAAGATAGCTCTTTAGTTCCCTTCGTATACTGTCGTTTTCGAGTTACGAACATTTTGAATAAAATTCTTTATTAAATTGTATTATATTTTTAACAGTTTAAAAATTTTCTAAAATAAGTTGTTACAAATTAAAATTTCATATAGTTTCTAAACGATTTCAAACGTACCATACAATGCATAAGCAGTAATATTGTTATTATAACATTCTCTCCAATAGTAATCCATGACAGTATTAATGGAAAAATCATCATCATCCTTCTGGAAATGGTTGAGATTTGAGATGGTCACCATCAACTTCAAGATTGCAATGACCGAAAATGCCATTGCCTTCATGTCCATCATGCGTCCGATAGTAAACGAAGGTTTCTTGTTGAATAAATCCAATTTAACACTTTTAAACTGAAAAATTAAATGAATAAATGCGAAAATTGTACAAAATGACACACAGAAAATTTAAAACTAAAGAACTTACATCGATTTTGAATTTCTGGTGATCCGAGTCAGCTTGGAATATGTAAGAAGCATTTTTGAATCGCTCCAAAAAACCTTCGTAGCTAATTGGAATTCTCAGTCCGAGTCCAAAACTGTATAAAAAGAACAAACCAAAGCGGAAAAGAGTCCAAATTATGCATACATAAAAACTGCCCTTTTCGCCGATGTGTTGAAAGTGCAGGAGAAGAACGAATGGTATGGCAGATCCAAAAATTGTCTCGATGGTTGCAAACCAGATGAACCATCGAATTATTCCATCTATGGCATGGATAGCATCGCAAATCTTACTGCTCTCCGTGATCATTGCTTGCAGGTTCCTGTAAGCGGATTCGGCCAAGTCTTCGCAGATCTGAAAAGGTTTACAGGTCAGTCAGTCAGTGGTTCTCAACAGTCTTCAGGATACAAGCGTAATACTGTATAGGGTACTCTTAAAAATTTAGTTGTCTGAGAGATAACTATAGAAAATTTAGAAGAAGAATGAATTATAATAAGATGCTGGAATTGAGAAGGATTGATTTATTATGACTCACTTTTTTGTAATAACCAGCTCTATTCATTATTGATATTGAGTTCTTTAAGGCTGTCGTCTCACTGAGTCCAACTTCAGACGTCAACACGACAATGTAATCCGACTTTTTTTCCTTCAATCGGTCTAATCTAATTGCATGGTCTTTAACAATGTCAGTTACACCGGTACTGATTTTTTCCAAGTCAAACGGTTTATGGAGATTGGCCTTGACGTTTTGTATCAACAATTCAATTTCCTCACTCAACTGATCCTGATCAAAAATCTGAAATGGGCGAGGTTCGTCACCTTCTGCAATCATTTCACTTGCAGCCTCTTTCTCTTCCTCCTCCTTCTCCTCCTCATCAACAATCGCAACACAATCTAAACTATTCCTTCCTAGAGTCCCACACAAATCAGTTTCAATGCCTCTAGAAATATTAGCTGCCTCTTGAAACGCTCCTAACTGATTATAATAACCAACAATAACGCCATTTTCAACTTCAACTCTATTCTTCAATCGAATCAAACTATTAACAACATCTAACTTTGTCACATTAATCATTCCTTCCTCCACTTCCTGTAATCCCAACAAAACTCTATAATCCGTCACAAGTTTTTCCTTCAAACGATAATGCTCGTTAACGACTGATTTCAAACGTGTAATTTTGCAATTCATTTCTTCCAACTGTTTGATGGGATTACTCGCAAAAAAATACGTTCTCTTCTGTCTCAACTGTATCAGTCGTTCGCCGACACCCTTGACAAGAAGTCTTTTCTTCTCGAATTTGTCAATCCCTTCCTTCATCTCTTCAGGCACTTTTTGTGCCATTCTTTCGATCTCCTTTGACGCTTCCTCTTTCTTTCGATGGAGATCTTCGGCCACCTCAACGATTGGGCCGAGTTTGTTTTTGATCATGCGCAAGACACTGTAACAAATGATCCAGAAAAGTTGGTAGTGGAAAACGGTTGCAAATTCGTGCACGACGTAACATAAAATTACGAATATTTCATGCGTGTAGTTTTCGATCATCGGATGGTAATAATTATGAGCGATAAAAACAGCCGAGTACAGAACTAGTACGTATAAAATCAAAAAAAGCCACGAAGTGAGACATCTGACGACACAAAGTTCTCTGAATGTAAACCAACAAGTGTTCTTCATGTTTTTTATGGTTTGTTTGTTTTCTGTATTTTCTATGTTCTTTGTCAGTTCGATGTAACCGTGTGAATTATGTAAATTGTTGTTGTTGATGCCCCAAGGCCATCCTTGCCAAATTGCTATTGGAAGCGCGATGCCAATTAGAAGTGATGCAAAGATGTTGCGTACAATAACGTAGAGGTGTATCAAGTCGCGATAACAGAGAAGAGTGTAGTAAATTCCGATTCCTGGTATCCACACACAGGTGACAAGGAAGAGTAGGTAATACATGAATGCAATCACCCATAAGGTTTTCTTCACATTTCGGCTTCTTGTGTTGAAAATTATTGTGATGAACCAGTAACTGGTCAGAAATGTATTGTCTATGGGAATATAAGAAAATATTAAAATCATGTTTAGAGTACTAATTAGATGACACTATGAAATTCGCATGTTGTATGGTTACAGTCATAACTGGTGAGCGAAATGTGTCAAACCACGCCCCATATAGTGCAATAATTGATTGTAAATAACTTTCAAAATTAGATGTAGTGCAAAGTTTTGTTAAAATAAATTGTTGGCACAAACATGATAAATAATATTGTCAATTATTGTTTAAATCTGTGCTAGGCAGATGCATGCCGTCCCCTTTTAAGCTTTCTGAATACCGTACTGCGTACTGCTTTTTCTGGGGCCTATTTTTCTGGTGCCAGACTCAATTTCAGGCTTGAAAACATTTGAGAAACATTGATACAGATGCAACACACAAATATTTCATGCACAGACTTGGTTTTATGTGTACCATTTTTTTCTGTGCATAATATTTTGCCATCAGGACTCAATTCCAACCCTGGAATCAGCTTATGAGTACTGAGCGTAATACCCCATTCGCACTAGCAATTTGAATCTAGATTCAGACCAATATCCAGTTAGTGCAAACAGAACCAAATTAAAATAATCGTGATTAAATGTCGAGAAACTAGATTAATCCATTCCAGTTCTACAAACTAGATACAAGAATAATCTAGTTTCAAAACCGTCCCATCATGCATCGCGCCTGCAAAACGTGCATTTGATTGGTGTTCAGTTCCGCCATTTTGTGGAAAATTGATCGATTACTCATTACAACATTCATCGGTAACATTGCCTGGTTATCCCCAGCAGTGCGAACGGTTGCAATTATTTGAAACTGGATTTTGTTAACTAGATATGATATTTTTATCTAGTTTGAACCCAATCCAGTTTATAGTGCAAACGAGGTATTTGGGATAAATACACAAAAAGTCTTACATTACTCCTGTCTATTAACCCCAATCACACTTCTTACATTTTCCACTGTACTGTTGAAACTATTCTGCAAAATTCTGCAGAAACACATGCAGAATAAAGTCTATAGAGATGAAGTCTGCAGGCCAATATCTACAGATTACAGTCTGAATATGCTGATCTCAGCAACAATAATAAATCATAACACGAGGGAATCTAGCATAAAGCTAGTTTTGCATATCAACTGCAGCCAGTTTTGCAGAATGAGTAGAATATTTGCAACTGGCTTAAAATTCTCAACAGGTGTCACTACCACCTATCATTCTAACAACCTAAAACGCACATTACCAGACCCCAAAGTAAAAACTTCGAAAAACTTTACTTTTCAATATTTCCCAACCCTCAACCCATAGAACACAAGAATCCTATAATGTAAATTTAAATCCCACGCTTGTTTGTAGAGATCTATGTGAAAGCAAACACACGAGCGAGAACATGTTTCTACTATTTGTCACTAGGGGAATGTTTGAAAAACCCATTCATGTGTTCATTGTCAGTTGATGTACGGAGGTTGCATCACTAAGCAAACGCACACCTGCTACAAGGGCTTGAGGGAGAACCACAAACGAATTTAGACCAACTTTTGTCTTGTGCCTGCCAATGTGAAAAAAATTGCTAACATTTTCCCCACCCACTCAACATTTTTTATTTTTTCCTTTTTTCTCTCTTTGCCCTTGGGATTTGACAGAAAATTCCTGTCATATTTTGTGTAATATTTTTGATGTTAGGTATGAAGGACAGGTTTGTTAGGCTTATCTTACAAGGTTCACATGTTTTCGACGAAGGGAAAAAAACCGGTGCCAATTTTTTTTTTGTTATAAATTTGGGTTTTAATATTTTATAAAAGTTGTAAAAGATTGGATTGAAGTGAATTTTGTTGTTGGGAAGGGAAATGGTGATTTTATTGTAGATTTAATGGATTTTTTTTATTGTTTGTTTGAAATGATAAGAATTTTGGGAATTCAAACGGATGGAAATGTGGTTTGGATCATTGTGTTCTGATTATAATTTTTTTGTTATCATTAGGTGCATTCAATCTCAAAAGCAAGAAAGTAGCTTAACAAACATGTATTGACTCTAATATGGATCAACCCTTGTCTCAGAGCACCTTTATACAAATTTAGTTTAATCTACTTAAAAATTGCAAATGAAAATTCCACTCATCAGCCAACGACCAATAGCACCTGACGAGACATAAGAAATGAGCCAATCAGAAGCTTTGACCCAAATATACATCGAGAATTTTCTCAAAATAACTTTCGATAATTTTAAAAATTTTCTTGGATTTTTAGAAAATTCACCATGTAAGTTTGCGTCAAAGTTTCGATTGGCTATATTTCTGATGTCTTGTCAATTACTATTGGTCGTTGACTTGATTCTCGACTTGAATTTCACTCGTGAATGATAATTTTCGTGAAAATTTTCTCTTCTTCCGGCCATTACGTCACTATTGACGTCACTGCAGAATCGAAAATTTCCAAAAAATTATCTCTTCATTCGTGAAATTACAAGTGAAAACAATATTAGCATGCATCATGTCAACAATCCCATGCACTCTGCATGTTCATAGGTGGTATTTTTGGCTCAGAAGATGACTAAAATGCTTGATTTGGTTGCCCAATGACCTGATCTAAAGCCTAGTGACCATTTGTGGTCTTGCATGTAGCTGCAAAAAATTGAATATCAAAAGCAAGACCTCAAATACCATTTGATTGAAACATTTCACACCACCGGTACTTGAGTTAAGGCCAAAATTGTAAAATCTCAAATTTTGTAGTTTTGAATTTTTTCTACATAACCATTTAAGTAATCTAAAAAAAACTTTACATGAAATGATAACTCTAAGCAACCGGATAATCGGCTTTCTTATTTCTGTTTTCCATCCCAACAATTAATAAACCTCACATTATTCGGGAAAAAAAATAGAATAAAAAAAAAAATAAACAAATTCAATTTTAGTATTTTATAAGACAACCCCAAAATGACAAATGATGTTCAGCCATAACCGGGAAACAGTCACTCAGCCAAGACAAATCCAATGTTTCGAGTCACTACAGGAGAAACTTCAATTGTGACAGTTTTCAATTTCATCCAACAACTCTATAAATGCAATAAAAAAATATTGATCAAGCAGAATTCCTTCAAAACATTAACTTAAAACTCAACCATCATCATCCCACACAAAAATTAAAATCCCGTCCTGCATTTTATCAAATCCCCTGTCGATTTCATCAGATATTGGCAAAATATATATAAAAAGGGGAAAATAAAAAAAAGAAATATCAAAATGCACTACACAGCCACTGGATATAAATTCTCTAGCGATTTCACCAACTAAATCCAGTGCACGACACCCAATAACTGACGTGAAAACAAAATACTATAGACGGCAAACACCTACGAAGTCGTGAAGTTAATTCTTAATACCTGAAAACTTACTTGGAGGAAGTTTGGAGGGAAAAGAAACTCTGGAAACTTGTGAAGAGAGTTGATGTTGACCATGCGGCGCCATGTTTTCTGGGTGGAGCGTGAAGGATTATGGGATTGTTCCATTATGTTACATCATTCAACAAAATGGCGGGTATTGAAATTCGGATTTTCGATAAAAATGTAAGGAAAGTTTTTTTGACTACGTATTTTTCAGTATTGGTGTGTGTGAAATCTTTTTTAAAAAGTTCGAAAAAGCTTTCTAATTCCCAATATCCATGAAATCCTTCAAAAATCTTTCGAAATTATTTAAAATCTTTACAAAATGCTCGAAAATCTTTCAATCTCCATATAAAAATCTTGACAAAAATCTTAGAAAATTATTTAAGAAATTTTTTGAAAAAGTTTAAAATTCAAGAAATTCATAAAATCCTTTGGAATTTTTTTAATATCTTTACAAAATGTTTAAAAATCTTTGAAAATCTTGATAAAATTCTTTAAAATCATTCAAAATTTTTTTAAAAGTTTAAAATCCCTTAAAATCCAAAAAAGCCTTCTAAAATCATGCAATTTTAAAATGCAGAAAGTCTTGAAAAAGCTTCTAAATCGTTCTAAATCTCCTAAAATACCTCTAAAACTTCTAAAATCATTCCAAGACTTCTTCAAATTATTCAAAATCTTCTCAAATCATTCTAAATCGTTTAAAATTCAAGAAAACTCTTGAAAAATCTTCTAAAATCTTCTAAAATCACTCCAAAATGTATGAAATCATCCAAAATCTTCTAAACTAATTCTAAATCTTTTAAAAGTCAAAAAAGTCTTGAAAATCTTCAGAAATCCTTCAAATCAGTCAATATCATTTAAAAATCAAAAAAGTCTTGAAAAATCTCAGTAATAATTCCAAATATTCTTAAATAATCACAAAACTTCTAAAATCACTCCAAATCATCTAAAATCTTTACAAAACCAAACATCATATACAAAATCATAAATTTAACAATCACATCAACAAATTTTCCAAACATTATCCCCCAAATAAAATAAAATAAAATAAAATAAAATAAAACAAAATAAAAACAAACTTTCATCAACCATTGACCACATTCCAAACCATTTTACCAATTTCCCTAAAAACAACACTAAAATCAACAAACCCCCAATAAAACCCCAAAAACCCTCCCATCAAAATCATTAAATTCACTTTATTTACATTTAAGCTTAGATCTAAGCCTTCCCCACTTAATACATCACAGCATGTTATACCCTATGCAATCTCCAAAACCAAGCCCTAGGATTAAAACCCCATTAATTAACCACCTGATCCATTAACTAAACATCTTCACTCTTATTAATACCAAAATAAAAAAACAAAAAACTCAATATTTCATCACAATTCCTCCAATTTCCTGACAAAAATCCAAAAAGCTTCCCATTTCAGGCTTAAAACATAAATTATTTCCACAGCAGGAACTAAATTTGCTTGTAAAAATTCAATTTCACTGCAAAATGTACAAACTTACTCACTTTTTAACCAACAAGAAATATAATTTTCCAGCAGCTGTCCCTATGTGACCTTTAAAAAATAAAAAAACTTTCAAAATTTCCCTCATAAAATTATCATATTTAATACAACATTAAACTCATAAACTTTGCATTATTATTTCCATAAAAAAATTGTCTTTTTGTAAACAAATTGAATTTTTATTTCTTAATCCTCTAAGCTGATTGAATCTAATATTTTCCAAGTGCTCAATGTAGTGTATTCATGAATAGAAATTCGTGTAGGGTTTTTACAAGTGATGCAATAATGTGGAACTATTAAAGTGGCACTGTGGGATGGGAAGGAATTTTCAATTTTCAAGGTCCAACACCAGGGCTCATTATAAAGTATCATGAATTTCAAAGTGAAACAATATGCTCTTAAATATGGATGAAGTTTGATGGGTGGCAGCGGCAGCGACGGCGGCGGCGGAGAAGGTGAATGCATCATGAGTTTTATTATATGCTCTACATAAAGTTGCTGTGTTGTTGCACATTTTCATAAATAATGAGTTTATATCCTTATGGACTGGGAACATATTTTAAAATATATTTTTAAAATGTATTTTAGAAAATATACGGTAGGAGTTTCAGCCGTCTAGACAACGTATTTTGAAAATACATTTGGAAATGTTTTTTGCAATGTTTTTTGCAATGCAATTGCAACTTGTTATTTTAGTAAATAATTACTTTATTATATCCATATGGACTGGGAATATATTTAAAAAAATATATGGTACCCTATAGTCATTCCGGACACTTTCAGTAGAATGGTTAAAGTGAACCAAAAAACATCTCAAACTTATGAGTCGACCCTCCTCTTTCTATTAAAGTTGGTTTCAACTCGATCCGAACGGTACGTTTCTAGATATTAATTTTTTTTAGCTCATGCGGCCATCACAGTGAATGCTTCTTTTAACGTTTTGGACAAATTATTTATTGAAAACGAACTTAAAACAACTCAAACTTATCAAGCCAAGCCTCCGCTTTCTTTTAAACTTTGTTTCAGCCCGATCAGAGCGCTACTTTTTAATTGAGCTACTGAAGCTCAATTTTGTCACTATTTTTGAGTGGCGCTGCAGGCGGACTCACTAACGGGTACATTTATTCAAGCCCGTGACTAGTCCTGTATATTCGTCCAAGGTTTTAAGACCTTCTGTAAATCGCCAATTGATAAAGAACGTCGTTTAGAAGCCATTGTTTCACTTTCGGATCTCGAGAGTAATGAATAAACTGCGTATAGATGGCGTAATTTGCTGGAAGGCTCTCATACCCGAGCAAATATCACAAAAATGGCCATAGTTGCTCTGAAAAGCGAATTTCTCCTATAACCGAAGCTCTTTAAAACGGACTTTAGTTACCTTTAAATCGATGGAGGAAAAGCGGGAAATTTGAAATGGGTTCTAATAAGCGGACAGCTCCTTTATGCGGAGCTCTTATAGGTGGAGTGGAACGACTGTAATTGGAAATGTTTTTTCCAATATATTTTGCACTTTATCTTAGTAAACTTTTTTTGGTCGGGGTTTAAAGGGGTGATGTGCTCAATTTTTTCCCCAACTGAATTTGGTTTGCGAAGTTTCCGTCTTTCGGATAACTCGATTTTGACAATTTCAAGTTGTAACAAGGTTTATCAATCTAGATTAAGCTCTAAGTTTGATCAGATTGAATAAAAGTTACAAATATGGCTGTAATTGTTTGAAATGTACGGAATATTGAATAATGCATTATTGATGTGAATTTTTGCATATTTTGCATGTTTTTCTGTTTTTATTGTTGTGCAAATTATGTTGTGTGTAACAGTTGAATGAAATAAAGGGATTTTCCGGTGGTTTATTGTTATTTGGCTTTGTTGTTGTTGTTTGTTATGACTCATGGCACCCGGAAGTGACCTGATTTACGTCACTGGAACAAAAGCCACTTGAGATCAAAAGGGGAGCCATCATCAATCATTCTCATACCTCATTCAATTCAAGTCTGTATTTTTGTATTGTGTAGTACTATTGTGCCACAAATGAGCCTCTTGTGTTGAAATTAAAGCATATAAGGTAACAAAGATTTCAATATCAGATTTCAAAAGATTATAAAAACAACCCTCCAGATTTCATACTGTATGCTAAGTAATGCCACCTGGAGCTAAAATTTGTAACAAATTGCTATACAATTTCTGTTAGAAAATTTTTAGAATTTTGATAAGCAGAGCAATCACAGTTAAAATATAAGAGCATTATGATTGATTCAAATGTCTGGTGTTCTGACATCACAATTCTCCGAAACTGTACATCATTTTAAACATTATATGTTAATTGTCAATGCTAATTAAGTTGAGTTATTAGTAACTAAGATGGGACCTTGACTTCACTTGGATTGAAGGAAGATTGATGTTTATTCAGAACCGGAAGGAAGTTGGTTAAAATACAAAAGTAAAGATAATATAACGTAGATCCAATCAAGGGCGGATCCAGGGGGGAGCGATGGGGGCGATCGCTCCCCTCCCCCTCCAGTCTTAGAAATCCTCAAAAATCTTCACAAAATAGCAAAATTTTTCAAAAAATCTTTCGAAACTCTTCAGAAAATTATTCAAAATCTTCAAAAGTCTTCAGAAAGTCGAAAAAATCGTCAAAATCTTCAAAAATCGTCAGAAAATCGTCAGAAAATCGTTCGATCAAAAATTCTTCAAATCCTTGGAAATGCGTTCAAAATCTTCAAAAAATTTTCAAATGTTCAAAAAATCGCCAAAATCACCCCAAAATCATTCAAAATCTTAATAAAAACCATTCACAATTTAACAATTTTTTTCAGCTTAAATGTCAAACCTCCTTATAAAAACTCTTTTATACTGTTTGAATCTTTTTATATCGAGTCTGGTCTCACGTTACAAAATCCAACCAAATCAATGAAAAAATTTGTTATTAACGAGTTCGGTATAATGAGGTTAGCCTGTTCGTTATAACAAGGTTCGATCAGGAAATGAGTTTGTTATAACGAGGTTGGACCTGTATATTTTAATAAAAATCTTTAAATGTAATCCTTGACTACATCATGCATTGAAATGCAATATCAATAAACAATTCATACATATTTGCCTATGCATCCATACAGTGTGGCCATCCTGTTTATGTTTATAATTTATAAGAATAAGAAATTACCACCCGATACACATCAATATCATGTTTTCGACTTTTGTTTACTTTTCACATGATTTTTTCATTGAATTTTGGCATCACCATTCACCATCCCTTAAATTAATATTTACTTTAAAACTTCCAAACTTTTTACTAGTCAATGAAAAATAGTGAGAACAACAACAACTGGTGACAACATTTATAAACTATAAAACCCAAAACAATAAATCCTACATTATTTCTCCAAAACTTTCCATCAAGTTGATTTATTTTCCTTCTTACCATACAAAACACACACACAAAGCTTAAAATTACTGAACAATTTCCTCAATTCACTTTAATCCACCCAAAAAAACTTGCTCCCATTACATAATAAATGAGATTCATAAAACCAAAAGAAAAGTAACAAACAAAAAACCAAAAAAACAAAAAAATGAAGTCAACTCTTCCCTACATGACTAAATGATGCAACCAAAGCCAACAGGATACAGATGTCATCCATGACCTTCACAAAAGTCTTTTTTTCTACTCTTTTCTTAATTTAAGCTCAAAGACAGCTGCAGCAACGCCCCAAAAGCACTTATGACAACAATTAGCTCACCATTAGCACACGTGCAACAATCTCAATAACAAATGCATCATTTAAACCATCAATTAATTGCAACAACTGCAATTATCCTTAATTGTTATTGCAACTGTTTACTGCTTTGATTGTGTGTAACAAAAAAGTTAATCGGTGCATTCAAAGTTCTTGTTTTTGTTGTTTAATTCCATTTTTTCTGTTTTCAAAAACAGTTTATGACAAAAACAACCAAAAACACCCTCTATTAACCAAATATTTTTGTTTTTTATTTGTTTTTGATCATTAGTTGCTAATTTGGACACTAGGAAAGCAGAAAAATGTAATGCATCGATGGACCAATGATGACGAAATTTTGTTTTTTGTTAATCGTAAAGCAAAGGTTTTAAAATTTGTTTTTATTACCACTAGTGTCCAATGCATGCAAAGCATTAACGGACAAATGATGAGCAAGTTTTAATTTTATATTTATAGGAGAAACAGTTCTCAAAAGCAAGAGAAAAATATTTTTAAAAAAACTTTGAATGCACCTATTGTGTTTAAACTGTGACTTTTGAGACAGAAAAAGATGCTAAAAAAAACTTAGGACATGTTGATGTGGCATAAAAAATTTAGTGTGGAAAATTTTCCACAATATCCTTTGGGAATCAAATCCATATATTGTGTTGTTTTATTTCTTTTATTCCATAACATATGTTGAAAGGTTTTGTTTTTTGACATTTAAAGTAAATCTACATTTTTTTAAGTTTATATTAAATTTAGTGATTTTTTTGGTAGTATGTAGAGTTGGGTTTTGAAATGTTGGAAGTTAAGAATTGATAGGCAAAGTTGTAAAGGAATAGTAAATGGAGGAGAGAAGTTGTAAGGAATGATGTATGCGGAGTTTTTTTTTCCCTACAGTTGTTGCATTTTGGAAGAGTTGGATGTTAAAAAGTTTTATTAAATGCTGAAGTTCGATGTTTGATATTATTGAGAAAAATTAAATTTTTGTTTCTGCAGGGAGAATCAATAATTCTTTGTTAATTTATTGGAGAAATGAAATTTTATTGTTAAGATTAAAAAAGTTGCATTCTACTAATAATTATTGCAGCCTGGACTTCAATAATTGAAGTTAAATAAATGGGAATAAATAGATGTTTAAAAAAAGAAATTATTTACTGTAACCCAAAAATGCTTCACTGCACTACAATTGAGAATATGCAGTAAAGCCTACTCAACAATTTCAACTTTATATTAATATTAATATGTTTCAGATTTTGAATTGATAATTATGTATATAAGCTTAGTTTAGTGTGATTATTGCTTTTGACTGTTGGATTCTATATTGTTGACTTTGATTATTAAATAGTTTCAATTTTGCAACTAGTTGAATTGTTGAAATGACTGCCCCAAATATTGTTGAAAATTACTTTTTAATCTCAACAATTATCACATTTAATAATGCTAATATAACAAGCATTTAGAACCTCATTCATACAAACATTAGCTATACTTCCATTCTTACGCTACCGCGTAGGCACGTAGTCTGCACATATATAAAAATCTAACACTATACAACAACAAACCCCAGAAACAACAACAGATACAAAAACTATCTTTCAATTAATCTAAATTTCCCCAACAGAAAATTAACTTGTTTCATTTCATCCAAACAAACAACACCCCAGATTACATCAGCCCCACAAAAACAGTTCATCCATCATCTTTAGCACTACAACACACAACAGAAACAAGAAAAACAACAAACATTCTACAACCACTCTAGTAAACAGCAGGAAAATTTAATTCCATACACATTAGAAAAACAATTTAATATTTACAAAAAAAATAAAAAAAATAAACCCATTAACCTTTTTTTCCCTTCTAAAAGAGCAATTTCCTTAATTTTTTTTAATACAAAACTTGCAGTCTTGAGAATTATCTGTGGTCTTTAGGTTTGTGAATTAATGAGGAATCCATGTTCTTCGCTATTTTGCATTTAGATAGAATTACATGTTGGGAATCAAAGTTTGCTCGAATTTCCTAAGATAACAACTTTTCCCAAGAGATGTCAGATTTGCCAAGCTAAATCTTTTCACCAATAGTTTGATTCCAGGAAGAAGAAGAGGGGAAAAAAGCAAAAGGGGATTTTACGAGGAGAGGAACACCAATTCAAACACAAGTCAAAAGGTCCCTCTACTAAATCCACCCACACAATTGGCACCAACTGTCATGCCTATTGAAACACGTCAATAAAAGTATTTTACTCCTAAAAAAGGAAAGGGAGAAATCCGTTTTCTGCTCTTGGGTAAACTGTGGCGTTTCTTAGTGACAGTCGATTTCTTGTTACATCAATAAAAATTGCTGACTTGCAAAATTAAATGGTATGTCAATAAAGTGGAGTTTTTTTTGGTTCATGTTGAAAATGTACCCTGCAAAAAATGGCATTATTAAGGCTAGTGTTGCAGCCAAGCTGATTAGATTTAGTTCATGTGTGTAGTTATTTAGTTGTTCTTTTCAACGAGAATTGAACTTTACTCTGATTGGATGGAGGAAAATTACAGTCAAATACATCTGCACTCACAAAATAGTCCAATTTTTCATCGCCATCTGTTGACATTTGAGGTAAACAATATTATAACAATTTTGAAAACAATTACAGTGAATAGATGGTAAAGGGCTCTGTTGGCGGAATGACCTAAAGCGGCAAACGGAATTGTTTTATGTTTTTGGTTTTAGGTCCAGCGTCAAGTTTGGTGCATTTCACACTTGTGCGGAAACAATAACTTAAATTCTAAGCTGAATCGCGGTTTTCGAAGGCGATTTTCACAACATTTACCTCGGATTTCGGAACCCGGACCATAATAGTAGTATGCCCAAACTACCATTTTTGAACTCCAAAATGTCCAAAAACAAACTATTCGTCATCGATCGTTTTCCGAGCCGCCATTTTCTTCAGTCTCGAAAAAATATGACGTCACGACAGCGACGTCTGTGATTGGCCAGCAGAAAACGGCAAGCGGGAAAAATAGAAATAGATTCTATTCATTCCGCTTGCCGTTTTCCGCTCTGAAAAACGTTGTCACGTGACTTTCTGCGTTTCTGTGGCAAATTCACGTCATAACGCCATAAATTCCACCTAGTGTGCAGAGCCCTTAAACATATTGGTCTAACAATTTGTTTTTATTTTGTTATTCCAACAATGTTTTACAATATGCCATTACTTCCTTTGATTGTTTCAGAAAAAAATATTGACATTCTGAGTTACGTAGAACTCATCGATTGTCGCCATGATAAGTCAATCTTACAATGCAACAACTCGTAACAAAACCAACAAAGGTCGAAAACAATCTCAACCAACATCCACCAATCAATAAACAATCAAAAACTCAAACTATTTCTTCTACGTACCAAAATTCCTACCATCTTTAAAATCTAATTAAACTTTTAGTTTATTAAAACCCTAAATTCTACAAATATCTTCTCCCTTCGCATACGTATCCTCACCGCAAGATAAATACAGCACTCTATCTCCTCATGAGTTTTAATAGTTTTATTTTATTTGGCAAATGGAAACACAAGAACTCTTTCTTCTCTTCTCCACTATGAGTAACAACAGTTTAAAAGATAAAGCTTTTCGCTTTAATTTGAATACGCTTAAAGCAGCAGATATTTACCAAAACAAACTACATCCAAAGCAGAGAATCAAATCTCATTTTCCTCATGAAATAAAAATGAAATGACATTAATTAAATAAGTTTGAAACTTTAGCCTTAAAGTTAACTGCTGGTTGTCAACAAAACTAAAGTCAGCGTACTTTCAGGTAACAAGAAAAGATTATGTTTCGATGATGAAGACAGACATTTAATATGGCATATGCAGGACAGATGTTGTTGTTATTGTGCATATTTTATGATAAGTCAAGTTAAATTGACAATTTAATCACAATTGGATCAAAGTGACTAAAAAAATCATTAGTCTATGTTTTATGGCATAAATGACTTATGTTGGTTAGATGTCTATTCTCCAGTTGATGAAATGTCTATTTTATACCCTAGATATCCAAAAGCCTTTCTTTCATGCGTTTGAAGTAACTAAAAAGACATAGCTATAGCAATTTTCTAGTCGTTTAACCGAGACTAAATGAAAATTGACTAAAATTGAAATGGCAGTGTTTTTGTCTCTTTTGACGTCACAATTGATCTCGATACACATATTAAAGTAAGAAGATGGATGTACTCTGTAGTGGCGTCAGAAGTGAGAGAATTCACTTCTATTCCTAAGATTGAACATGCCTATTGAATTCTAAGTTTAATTTTCCTAAGTGAATCATGGATTTAAATTTAGTCACTTTTTATTTAGTCCTACTTAAACGACTAGAAAACAGCTATAATTTTTAGTCACTTTAACCTTTCAAGAACCATACAAATTGAATTACCCCAGCTCCCATTGCTAGGTCACTTTTGACCGCCTTCAGTTTGTATACTGCACATGCGTTAATTTAGCTATAATGTCACTGCCTAGTAACTACACCAGTTTGCTTAAGCAACCAAAATGGCGGCAAGCAGCATATCACCTTCTAGATAAAGCGTTCAGGTGTAGTAAAAACTCAGACTTTATTTAGTAATTTATGTAGTTAAATAATATTCTGTAGGTGTCACTTATGGTACCATTACAGTTGGATAAAGGTTTTATCCAGTTTATAAACAAGAGAGACACCTGGTGGGCGTTTCGAAAAAGTACCAATGATGCTAATTTAATATGGTATATACAGGACAGATGTTGTTGTTATTGTGCATATTTTATGGTACGGTAAGTCAAGTTAAATTGACAATTTAATCACAGTGTATTGCCTTACAGTAGAAGTAGAAAGATCAATAAGTCATGAGATTAAGTTTTATATCAAATAGAAGAATTCATTTTTCTTTTGTAAATAGTGCATGGCTTGTTTGACCATTTCTTTATTTCTTTCAATAGAGAGAATATATTGGGGGATAACAAGTAGACTCACTTGAGTTTGCTTGTGGAGGTGGGATGAAAGATTGGAAGCAGTTTTACTGGTGGTCAAATACAGAGTATGAGTGCAGTTTGCAATGGATGAGTGATTGCTGTTGCTTAAAACTGAAGTATTTTTTATGGGATATAAATGGCCTGAGGTGTCAGCATGTTGTAAATATTGGTATAATAAGGTTGCAATTCATGGAAAAAATTGGTGATTTATAATCTTGTTAAAACAGAGGTTAGAAATAATAAGAAATAGAAAATGATGTATGTTGGGGGAATTGGCATTTTGAAATGATAGAGGAATTGGGAAATTGTTGCATGACAGAATGGCAATATTTTTCAAGATGGTGGAATGATAGTAATTGGTAAATGGTAAAATGGAAGAATAATAGGTAACTGATTTATGGCAGTATAATTGGTAATAGCTAGAAAGTAAAAGGTAGAAAAGCAGAATAATAGGCAACTGATATGTCAATAAAATTGGTACTATCTAAAATGCTGAAAAGCAGAATATTTGACAAGTGCAACATGGTAAAATGGCAGAATATTTGATAATTGCTAAATGGCAAAATGTTAGAATATTAGGCAACTGCTAAATTGTAAAATGGCAGAATATTTGGCAACTGCTAACTGGTAAAAGGCAGAATATTTAAAAATTAAAAAGTGACATAATATCTGGCAATTGCTAAATGGCAGAATATGGCAAGTGCTAAAATGGCAAAATGGCAAAATATGTGGCAATTGCTAAAATGACAAAACTGCTAAATGGCAGATTATTTGGCATTTGATAAATGCTAAACTATTTGGCAATTTACTAAATGACAAGGTGGCAATTGCTAAATGGCAGATTATTTGGCAATTGATAAATGCTAAACTATTTGGCAATTTACTAAATGACAATGTGGCAATTGCTAAATGGCAGAATATGTGGCAATTGCTAAATGGCAGAATATGTGGCAATTGCTAAAATGGCAAAATTGCAGAATATTTTAAAAATTCTAAATGGCACAATATTGCCAATTGTTAAATTTCAGCTAAATGACAAAATTTGGCAATTAGTAAATGACAAAATATGGCAATTAGTAAATAACAAAATATTTGGCAAATACTGAATGGCATAATGACCAAATATTTGGTAAATGCTAAATGGCATACTAACAGAATATTTGGCAATTTTTGGTCAAATATTCAGCATTTATGCAAACTATTTGGAACAATAGCTAACTAGACTAATACACAACAGCCAAACAGAAAACTATTTGACAGAAACAAGGCCGAGAAACTAAAAATAACCTAAATTTATCCCAACAAAGAATGCTAAATGCCTTCAGTTCAATCTCAACAAAACCTCTGACAACTAACAAAATTCCTGACAAAATCCATTATCACTTGTCACAACACAAACTCACCCTAACAGAACAAATCAGTAAAATTAGAATCACAACAAACCAAGCCAACAATATAAAAGCTGTAAATAAATTCCCATCATCACTTCCCAACAGCCACAAAGCTTGGATGACTAATTCAAACAGAACATGGCACCACAGCAGCAGCAGCACAACTAACAACAGCTGGTCACATCAATCCAGTCACTATTTTTCACTTAGTCATCCAATCATACACTACACTCCAGTACATCTTTTCCTTAATTAAACTTTCACAGCTCGTTGAACTGCAAGAAATACTAATGATTATTACTTCAATTAGACACAGAAATGATTTCACGACTAATCAAAGTGACTAGCACAAAGGAAATTATTTTAGAGTATCACTATATACCCTGTTTGAAAAAGGTTAATTAAGCAACATGGACTACTTAAACACTCAAGCTTTTAGTGGCCACCATAACATGACTGTAAAAACCCAATGAAAAGAGCCATCTTCTTTTTTAGTGTGCAAACACTGGTTACAACCGTTGCAATACAGCAGAAACCAGACACTGAGACTCTAAATGATTAAATTTAAGACACTAAATCATTAGGAATTCGAAAATTGATGGTTTTCTAATAAAACAAACATGTTGTTTACCACAAATTGGCTTTGGAATTGATAATCAATAAGCCATAAGGCGAGCTACAGCCTCTTTTGGTTCTTCGAACCAGTCAGATATTATACGAAGATGTTTCGTAGAGTGACATAGGATAGTTATTTAATAAAAACTGCCAAAATATTTAAATATATACAGAATTTGAAAAAAACATGTATTATATTTATCCAAAAAATAAAATATTTATTTATATTTGTTTCGGTTGTATATTGCGAAAAGATGTGTTTTGAGCCGGACTTTAAACCGAAGAACCAAACTTCTTCGAGTCATTTTTTTTCATTCATTAACTAGTTAGTTACTTAACTTATTAGTGTGTACATAGTAAAAATTAAATATTTTAGTGCCTAAAAATATAAAATATTTAATTTTAGGAAAAATATTTCAAATATTTACTAATAATGTCTGAAATATTTATTTTATATTTCAAATAAAAACTGAACAAAGTCTACAATAAGAAATTTGATTGTTTACAGTATGTGTTTATTTTAGTACTTTGTGGCAAATTAAAATATTTATTTAGATAATTACTCTCTTCACAATTGTTTAGTTAGCATAGTTTTTTCAAACAACAAAGGAATCTCTTGAATGGTTGTGTTGTAGGTTGAAATTTATTGTTAATTTGATTTGTTTTGTCACTTTAAATAGTAAATTTCATTTGTTTTGTAATTTTTAGAGGACAGTAATTTACATAGAGATGTAGTTTAGTTGATTTTATGTTGTCGGGTGTGGATCGGAGAAGTTGAAATTTTTTTTTTGGGATTTAAAAGTTTTAGAGTTAAGTTTGAAGTTTGTCTTTTGAAGTGTTTATTGAAGTTTCCTTAGATGAAATTCTTGAGGTTGATCATTTATTAGCATTTCAGAAATGTTGCCCCAGGGCTTTACTGCAACACATCTCTTGACTCATCTGTTGTTGTTGAGCAGGAAAGCTCAGGGGCAGCATTTCTAGAATTTGTAAATGATGGTTTATGTGTAAAAAGTTTTCTCTACCTAAATTTTTCACTTTTGTAAATTGGGAGAAAGTTTATTTTATTTGAGGAAGAAAAATTCAATTTTATGGAGTTATTGACAGCTGGAAATATCAGATCGAAGAAAATTGATTCAACACACCTCTCTACTCTGTGCTAGTGCAAAATTGATCCTAGATGTTATTGGTAAAAGTAGAATCAAACATAAAAGGTGGAGATAAGTTTTAGAAATGGAAATTTATTTTTGATAAAAATATACGTGCTGTGATTTTTTTGGGATAAAGGGGGTAAAATTAGTTCTGCATGTTTCTGTATTTTGCGGAAAAATGCAAGTTTTTTTAACTTGATTTGCAATAGAAATGAATTTTCTACAAAGTCTGCATCTTTTCAGTTTTTGCAATATCTATAATTTCTTTATTTTGAGCAAAATCTTAACTTTGCATTTTTGCAGTCTGCAATTTCTGCATTTAGACAAAAAAACTGCAATTTTCTGTAGCAATTTTCTGCATGTATCTGCATTATTTTTAAAAATCTGAAATTTCTGCTTGTTTCTTCAATATTTTGAAAAATTTGCAATTCCTGCATTTAGTGAAAAATTTGAAAAATCTGCATATTTCTGCAATATTTTGAAAAATCAGCACTTCTGCATGTTACTGCGATATTTTGAAAAATTTGCAATTTTAATGTTTCTGAAAAATTGCAATTTTTGCATTTTCTGCAACAGCTATAATTTCTCCATTTTTTAAAAATCTGCAATTATCCATTTTTGAGCAAAATTTGTGGCTTCTGAATTTTAATGCAACATTTACAAATTCAGCATTTTTATGCAATATTTACAAAAATTCAGCATTTTTATGCAATATTTACAAAAATTCAGCATTTTTATGCAATATTTACAAAAATTCTGCATTTTAATGCCACATTTGCATTTTCAACATTTTTGTGTAAAATATGCAATTTCAACATTTTAAACCAAAAATCTCTTCTCTCAACTTCATGCACAATTCACACCTTCAACATCAATCATACAAATCAACATTTCCTTCAACTCTACCTAAAACAGCAGAATTCCCAAAACAAAACGCCCCATCCTCCCCAAGAAAAAAACTTTGCAAAAATTTTGCAAAAATATTTTTTGCAAAACTTTTGCAAAAATATATTTTGCAAAAATTTTAAAATTTTTTTTCTAGTCCCATAATCCAACAAGTTTCTTGGTTCAACTTTTTCTTGAAAAAACAATCAACGTTTACTACAAGTTTCTAAATTGTCATGCCTTAAATAAAACAACAAAAATACCTTTACCACTCTCACTTAGGTGGCCCTTCCGGTCTTCAATAAAAGCAACCCACGAGAGAAATTTATCCGAGTCATAACCCGCCTTTCCTTTTTCTCGCCTTACCCTAAATTATAGCCAATAAGAATTACCTGAAAGGTAAGCACGGGAAAAGGAACAGCTGAGGGGTCAAGCAATCAGCTGTCGCTGCGGTTGCAAGCGGCAAAAAGGTAATTCCTTTTCTCCTATCAACTCACTTTCATCTCCCAAACCCGCAGAGTCTCGCTCTAAAAGCGTAATCAAGCCTTTTACAGAGTCACAGGTGGTTTACTCTATACGGTTAAATATAAAAAAATTAGAAAAACAAATAAAAAAATTTAGTTATAAAAGAAAATTGGAAAATTTTATTATTAGAAAAAATTTAATATAACTTTTTATAATTTTTATAGGGATTTAAAAAATTTCAATTTTTAAATTTTAAATAAATAATTTTAATAAATAATTGTAAGAATTTTTATGTAGGTATAGAAATTGAAATTGGAAATTTATGCAATTTTGCAGTAAATGCAAAAAATTGCAATACTACATAAAAATAAAAAAAAAATTGTAATATTGCACAAAAATGCAACAAATTGCAATATTGCAGGAAAATTCAAAAAATTGCAATATTGCAGGAAATGCAAGAAAATTGCAATATTGCAGAAAATGCAAGAAAATTGCAATTTTGCAAAAATACGAGAAAAATGCAGTCTTGCATAAAATGCATAACATTGTAAAATTTTCAAGAAATTGCAAATTTTGTAAGATGAGAAATAGCTAAAAATTTGTTTATTTGAAAAATTGCAATTTTAGAAATTTCAAATTGCCAAAATTGCATTATTTGCATTGTATGGAAACCTATCAATTACTCCGCATCTGCATTTGAAAAACTGCAATTTCTTGCATTTTTCTGCAAAACTGCAATTTCTTACATTTTTCAGCAAAACTGTAATTTCTTGCATTTTCTGCCTTTGCTGCAAAACTGAAATCGCATTACCTGAAAAAACGTAATTTTCTGCATTTGGAAAATTATTACATACAAAACTTGCAATTTATCACAAATACCCAATATACTAGCAACTCATGCATACACATCAATCGTAATTTGTACTATACATTAAATAAATTGCAAAATTTTAAAGTATAGTATGTTGATGTTTTGATCTATCTTTACATTAAATACTCCATTTTTCCATTTTTATTACATTCCAATTTCAAGTAGTTTAATTGAATTTTCCATTTATTTTCCTCTTTAATTGATATTCATTACTGCCTGACTCGAAGGCATTATTGGGGATGAAAGGGTTAAGGGACAGTAACCTATAAACAAGTGTAATCATATTTAGGCTTAAGACTCGGACAAAGTAATCACGTTTGAGGATATTGATTTATTTATTTAGGCCCGTAGTTAGTTGGTTTGGTCGGTGTGTGTGTGTGTGTGTGTGCTAAGCTGATTATAGTAAAGCTGGTTTTAGTTTTAATTGCTCAAATTATAGTTGCTGTTTCTCTTCTATTAAATCTGACAATGTGCAAGGTGATGTTCAAATAACTTACTCTATATGTAGCGGTTTATTCGAGTGAGATAAAATTAAACTTTGTAAGTGATTTTTGGAAAAATTGATCGTAGTGTCTGATGTTGTTTATTTTTATGTGGAAGTTTGATGAAATTGGGCTGTAATGGCGGTATTGGAAATATTTTTCAACTGGTACAGTAAATAGTTTGTAAAAATTGGTTACTATTGTATGTCAAGGTTTTTACAGCATGCACTTTTTTGATGCAAAAAATTCTGCTTTTATTGGAATGAAAAGGTGAAATATGCAGATTTTACTTGAAGTTGTAGTTGCAGAAATTGCACAGTAATGTAGTTTTGTAAGAATTGTAGTTGTAAAATAATGAAAAAATGCAACTTTATAATTTCAGTATATTCCTGCAAAACTGCAATTTCAGCATATTCCTGCAAAACTGCAATTTCTTGCAACCTGCAATTTCTTGCAACCTGCAATTTCTTGCATTTTTATGCAAAACTGAAATTTCTTGCAAAGTTATATATTTTCCATTATATTGCAAAGTTGCATATTTTCCAATATTTTGCTATACTACACATTTTTCATTATTTTGTAAAACTGCAATTTTCTGCACTTACAGAAACAATGCAAAAAATTGCAGTTTTGCAGAAAAATGAAGGTTTGCAAAATAAGGAAAAAATGGAGTTTTGCAGCAAATTCAGAACAATTTCCCAAAAAAGTGCAAAAATTGCTGTTTTAGAAAAAAATTCAGAAATGCAACAAATAAAATTACAGAAATTAATAAATTATCAAAAAACTGCACTTTACAAAGTAGATGCAATAACTTTCAATTTCCAACAAAAAAACCATCAAACAATATTCACAATTAAAATATTCCCACAAAAAACAATAACATTTCCACCCCTCCCACCACACCCAACACCTACTCACCAACCAAAATCAAAAAACAATTAACCCAACATCTCTCAATCACCATCCCCAATCAAATCATCAAACCATCCATCCATCTACAACCAACCAACCATCAACCCCCACCCCACAAAACTCCACCCTTTCCCCATCTCCAACTACAATCAAATCATCAAACCTCACCTCATTTCCGGCCCATCCCAATAACATCACTCAAAGGCTCAAAACCCAACCAAACCATTGTCTACCAACCGATCCTATCACAACCAAGAGAAATAGAGAGAGAGGAAACAAGAAAAGCTGATTCGGATGCTGATAATGTTACAAACCAATCGATCTCATCAACTTTAATCTCGACTATCCCAACTTTTACAACTTATATACCATTTTTTCTCCTTTTCTTCACCGTCGTAAGGAAAAGGAACGCCAAACGAACGCACCGGTCCCTTTCTGATGATGTGCGGCAATTTGACAAGATGCCAAATGGCGTAGTAGCGATGGATCTCGATCTGTCATCTCATCAGACTGCAGCCATCTTTTAACAAATGCCCCATATGAGAGAAAAGAAATGAGATTAGAGGAAGAAAAATCTATGTTGTGCGCAGCTGAAGTGCGCAGCTATTGTTTGTGCAGCGTGCAAAGTTTGCAAGTGTGTGTTGTGTGTGTGAGGCAACAAAACGGTTAAATTGCTGCTATTTGTCGGGCAAATGCTTGTTTTGTTTGTATTTTCGATGCAGTCGTGTTTCTTTTGTTTTGAAGCGTATGAATTGTTTGGGGGAATTTGCTGCGAGGACAATGATGGTTGTAATTGGGGGAATTGTTGTGACTTGTGTGTTGTTGGGATTGGAGTGATCGATTTTGTTGAGGTTGTAACTTGTTTTTAGTTGTTGGATTTTATGATTTGTTGTTGATTGTTTGGAAGTATGGAAGTATGGAAGTATGGAGAGTAGATTGATATATTGTCAAGTGTTAGAATTTCAGCTGAGAGCGAGTCATCGACTGTAATCGGTTCTCACTCAACAGGAAACCTCGTTTAACAATTAGCGCCATCTTGTAAGAATTTATACAATCAAAATAATAAAACTACACAAATTAAACTGAAATTCCAATGTTGACTGCAATATAGAAGGCCGATGTTGGGTTTTTTCTGTCCGTGTGCATCCACACTCAAGAAACTGTTTAGTTGACATAGGACCAACAAAGAGTTTTAATGTAGAAAACTCACTTTTTTTGTTGTATCAAACTGTAATTTGGTACATTCAACTTTATATGGTACCGTACTTAATTTCATTATTTTACGCTGTTGTCGGTATTTAACTCATATTTTGCTTGGCTCAACCGAACAGTTTTTAGAGTGCAGCAATCATTGTACGCAACTGCAGTTGACACCTAGCGGCGAGGAGTAGCGACACACGGATTGCTGGAAGCTGGACAAACAGGACACCTAAATACCCCGTTCGCACTAGCGATTTGTATGTAGATTCAGACCAATGTCCAGTTAGTGCGAACAGAACCAGATTAAAATAATCGTGATTAAATGTCGAGAAACTAGAT